>JAQIXO010001604.1:0-11820 GCA_034700305.1 Protaphorura armata | reverse complement strand
TCGAATATCGAATATTCGATATTCGAGATATTCGAGGTCGAATATTCGAAGTTTCGAATATTCGCGGCATCTCTACTATCGAGAATGGAAAAGAAAGACGAGTCGATTAGAAAACATTTTTCTGATGACTGGCTAACCCACCCTATTTGGATGAAAAACCTAGTTGCATAACACAGTCCTGTTGATTTAAAGGTTTTTATGAATGGATACTCGATCCCATTATGGATGACACAGTACAATCGGATGGAAAACATTTTGTAGTGAATGGACAACAGTAGTTGGATTGAAAACATTTTTGTGATGGATGGATAACCCAGTACAGTTGGATGGAAAACATTTTGTGATGGATGGATAACCCAGTACAGTTGGATGGAAAACAATTTTGTGATGGATGGATAACACAGTACAGTTGGATGGAAAACATTTTTGTGATGGATGGACAACACAGTAGTTGGATGGAAAACATTTTGTGATGGATGGATAACCCAGTACAGTTGGATGGAAAACAATTTTGTGATGGATGGATAACACAGTACAGTTGGATGGAAAACTTTTTTGTGATGAATGAACAATCATTACATTTGGATGGTAAACATAGTGAAGACAAAACACAGTACAGTTGGATGGAAAACATTTTACACAACTAAGAAAATGCACGTATTGGATGAATGGACAACTTAACGGTAGTAGATGGAATAAATTGCGTGATCTCTTGTATGTGGCAATCATTATCCTGTTACTAGATCTAACCGTATTAGAACCAGTATTATTAGTAATGCAGGGTCTGAGCATCTGGAAGTAGATCTTTCTTATTATATTACAGCTCTACTCACCTGTTCGATGATAGTACACACGTTTGTTGAAATTGTCCAAACGAGTCTTGTCACTTGAACGCACTAGAAGTTGGAATCTATCTTTAACCCACCCTTTGCCTTCCGCAGTTTCATCACGGTCTTTATCAATGAAGGCCCAATTGTCGTCGTCTTTTGTCCATACGGAATCCTCCGGCTTCAGAAAGAAGTAAACCTAGGTATGTGAGACACAATTAACGAAACAGCCAGTTTAGAAGAAGTGCTAGTCTGACCAGGCCGCCCGGTCATTTTAAGGAACTGCTTAAAAGAGAATGCGAACTCTCAAAAGTAATGGGTCATAATTTTCTTTCTACATTAATACGAATGGGACAAATTCAAAATTATTAGGCAAATGAAAGTGACCGTCAAGAATATTCACCATTATATTTTTTAAATAATTTAGAAATTGTATTTGTAACGTACACTGCCGTTCATAATATTTCCACGGGGTAATTCGGTTGAAATATTACTGGGAAGCAGTGCCTTCAACAGCTTTCTCACTGCCTTGAAAGACAGCGTATTTTTTCGGATAATTGGGTTCACCATTGTGATTTTTTGAATAAATCACTGTAAGTGAGACCACACTGAGACGTAGTAATTATATTACTTTACAGTGAATCGTCGTCCTTTACATGTCACTGCCTTCGATGAACTGGACACTACTCTTTTGGTAAGAATCGTGTATACATCGTTACAACGTGTACAATCTTGAGAGAGCAGTACCGTATCCCCACAAGTCGGATTGGTGGATGCAATCATAAAAAGTGTATTATAAAACCAGTGATTGGATAACGTCCGACCCCCTAGGAACCATCACATTCCACGGAAAGGATTGGCAGTGCATTACCCAGGGTCGTCGGCGCCTCAGGAGTATCGGGGTCGGCTAGGAAGAGACATCACTTGCAGTTTGATCAGTGGAATCAAAAATATCTCTTCAGTCGATATTGAGCTTTCGTCAGAGTTAAATATCTTAAAATAATTGTGGGGAACAGTGTTAACTCATAAACGCATCCTTAACATTCATTCGCCTTTCCTAGTGACTCGAAACTCTAAAAAAATGTTGGTTTTGTTTGTAAGTCTTACAATTCTGCTGGCGGCGAAAGATATCCAGGCAACCGATGGTAGCCTTGTCTACAAGGTCAGTTCCGGGGCATCCGCAATAAGAATTCCTGACGTTGTGTTGTACTCAGAAGTTCAGAGCATTGTCTTTTCTTTTCCCAGTCTACCTCAAGTCAAATCTCAGCAGGGAAGAAAATGTGTCGGTTTTGATTTTTGTGAAATTATTAACAAGAACCACGAAATTAATCAAGCAACTTTCAATCTGACCAACATTCTGTCAAAAATGTTCACGGTGACCGGCCAACAGCAGAAGGAGTTTCCAACAAGCGATTGGCCGAAGAACCTTTACTCGAGTACGATTATGCCAAATAATCCAGAGGACAACGTAGACATGCGTGCTGTGGTTGAAGATTCTGAGAATCAATGGTATGCGAATGTTGAATCAAACAACAGGCAAAAATCGGTCTTAGCGAGGGACAGAAGAGGAATTCCGATCATTCCTATTGTCAGAGCAGTTGCACCACCGCTATTCAGTTTGATGAAGAATTTATTCAGCAGCAAGAAATCAATAATCCGAAGTCTAACTGCCTCCAACGAGATGGGCGGTCAGCTGCCATTGTCAATCGTACCATTCATTTCTGAATTCGCCTTGTCATCTAACTTTAACACCGCAGATATTGGAAAATTGGCAAAACAAATATTCAACAAGTATTATGTTAGGAACTCCCACCAAAATCAGAATACGGGCCATTTTTTGACATGGTCGATCTAAGTTTCTATCATACACATCTTATCATTGCGGACATTGCGACTCTCCTTCACCATGCTCAAGTGATTGCAGTTCATGCTCAAGCAATTTCTTCATGTAGAGCAAATGAGATACCCGTGAGTTATGTTCCCCCATCCATGCTGTACCACAAGTTACTTGACCTGGAGAAACAACTTTATCCAGACATGGAACTTGTCATCCCGCCATCCAATGTCATGGCGTACTATAAGTTGGACAATTCTGATTGTACAATTGGTGATGACGCTGGTATTGTTGTGGTACAAATCCCTATTAAACCCGCTCAGTCTACTTTTGAGTTGTACAAGTTCCACGGACTATCGTTCGCAAACCAGGGCCAAACATGCACTTTCGATCTGCGTCTGGAAAATGCCTTGTTCCTTTGGTAAGCTACTTCAAGACATATTTATTATCAATTTATGATAAGGTGTAGCTTGGAGTAATTATCAGTTTTTGACCACTTTGCATTGGAAAGCACGGTATTTATGCTATTCAAACAGACTGGTTATGTTTTTCTTTTTAGTATTCATAAGGGGTACGATTTCGATGCCAGGTAAATGAATTCACACAATAACGTTAAAACTAAACATGAAAAAGTAGGCATTAATGAAAGGTGTTTCTTCTATTAAATTATTTCCGGAAACAATTTAACTTTTACTTTGTTAAATATGGATATTAAACTCATTTCACTGCATGTATAAACGAATTTCAGAGTAAGTTACTACGAATGCATTGCAAAAACAATTGTTCATTTGTGTGAGAAATTGGAACAACATTTATGAGACGTCCATGGAACGCTAGCTTGAATGATTTATGCATGCTTGAATGAATCATGCGTTCATGAATCTTGCGTGCTGGAATGAATCAAACTACTTGTTCTAACGTTATCACCTTACTTTTGTCTAGATAAACTCAGGCTCTACAACGGCGGATCTCTGCTTACAAGCCATCATGAGAGGAGATTCCCATGGGAAACTAAAGACCCTGTGTCCAACACATTGCCATCCTGAAACAAATCTTCGCATATTCCAGCCTCGATTAGGAACTGTAATCGCAACAAATCTTCCTATCTCAGGAGTGAAATCTGTTTGTCTCGACGGTATCTCTACACTACATGCCAATGCATCAGTTGGGGCCGTTCAAATCACACTCGGCTGTACCTGTGAACTAGTGATTGGGACGAATAGAATTGCAAAGTCTTCCCAAAAATCATGCATGGAGGGAAAGAAAAGTCTAACCCAAGTTGCAGCTCTAATTCCAGTGCAATGGATGAAAAATAATGGGCCATCAGTGGGTGCTTTCGTGGACAACTTCAAAAGTTTACTAGATAATCAATGGGAAGATCAGGAATTCTCTGTGGCAAATTGGTTGGAGAAACAATTTCAGAAGATTTCCTGGATCACTGCGTTCGGTCAATTCTATCAAGCTGTAGTGACTATTGGACTCTTTATTAGGATGAATGGTATCGGTGCAGCTATTCCACTACTTCTGGACCGATTGCCCAGGGCGGATGCGTCTACTGGAAAAATCATTTGTGTCTTGCCATTTTGGACCGAGGTGGTTTTGCACATAACACTAATTCTAGTGTTATTGAACTTGATGTTCGTCGGCATTCGCCAAGCGTTCAACAAGGCACAGCAGGTGTGGGGAAATGCTGTGGCTCGAGCTGCTGTCGTCCGGGATATCGAAAGGCATTAGAAGGTACTCAAAAGACAAAGCAACCGTAATCGAAATTGCACTATGAACTTACTTTCGGTGTCAACTTATATAGTTTTACTTCAAGACAATTCATTAAATTTTAGAAAGGTCTTTACTTGGGTTGAGATATGAGAAATAGGAATTGCGTCTACTAGTACTAAAAATAATTTTGTAATGCAGGTATCCAGACTATCTCTACCTGAAATTAAATTAATGAACTTACTGTTAAGTAAACTAGGCTACGTTTTTTCTTGAACTTTTATGCAGGTGCAGTGAATATATATTGTTGTGATCAATGATTTGTTAGAAGCTGGATTCAGTCTGTCTATATTTAACACAATTATAATTTCTCAATTAACAAAAGCATTATACAATCGAGAATAGTAACTAGAATGTAGTGTGTGCATTAATTTTTACAATGAAGTCATAATGTATCTGCATTCTCGTAAGTAAACATGCACTACAAAAAAAATTTCTATTTTCTAAGTACTGCTTTAATTGTTATACGAAATGTGGTTACAATAACAACGTTGTAAACAAAAATACATCTATGTGTTTTCAATCTATTTCGCCGAATAAACAATTTATACAGATCTTGTTAAATACAGTATAAAGTTTGGCATGGAGATCTACTACCGAGTCTTATATTCATATGAAAAGTTACACGACGAAAACGACAAAACACTCTGCTACTCCGTCTTATTGCATTAGCTTTACTCTCACAGCCTTCAAATCTCAAAGAAAAATTATCTACACAAAATGTGTGTCCAGAATCCTCGTGTTCATTTTTTGCCATGACTACGTCTAATATGACGCTTCAACCCATTAGTACTACAATAGGTTTTATGGCATTCATGGCAATTATTTTCACTTGAATGCATCAACATGTGATTACTTAATCCTGTCTTAGTTGTATATGAACGTTTGCATATTACACAAAATACTATCTTTATGCGTTTGCTTGTGCTTAGACATCCCTCCTCTAGAATTTAACGTTTTCGAACAGAGTGAGCATGTTATGACGGATTTTGTCTCCTTAATGATATCACCATTACCTTCTGATGGCACCGGTGAACAATCCATGTGAAGTGTCGGTCCTACAACCAATTCGTTTGTACCATGTCCTTGCAAGTTTGTAGCCGATTCAACTTGAATTTCTTCAATGTCGGATGGTATGACAGAAGAGTTTGTGGACATACATGGCAATGAAGGAATTGTCGGATGATTTTCCATACTGAGATAAGAGTCAGATTGTCCTTTTGGTTCAGCGATTATCGGTTCAGTCGGCACTACCGGGTAACTATTTTCCCCTCTAGTTCTCTCGGACTCTGAAAAATTAAATGTAGTCCCGATCAGGTTAGGTTATACTAGCGAAATGCATAAAGAATTTTAATAGTAATGTTAGTGTGGTCTCCACTAGCTTACCAAGTCTAATAAACGCATTGATATTTTTATTCGTCAGTTTTGAAAGTTTATAGGTGAGCTGTGTCCGGTTTTCACTCCTCCGTGATACCTGTATAAAACATTCCAGAATTATACGGTCGCGACCTTACCTCTTTAGACATATTTAATGTTTTAGTATAACACCATGGATATCCAATAAAATGATATATCATACTTATATATTGCTTATAATTAACAATGACTCACCCTATGGCAAAATTCTGTGAACCGGGATAGTTTTTTCCGTACAGGATTGAGCATTTCTGTTAAAAGAATTGCAAGTGCTTATAGAAAAGAACAATAGCCGACGAAATGGTGTTTGAATATTGATTTTACGTCGGGAATTATGATGTTTTCCACTCGACCACAATCTCTTAAGACTGACTTAACCAATACCCACTACTCTGGTTATATAGTGATGAAAATTTCTTTTCAACACAATAAAGTCTCGCCGACCATGGACTAGCAAAAGCCATTATACGTGCCTTATCTGAATTAGAGATGTTTTCGTCAACTGGATTGTTTTTGACAAACTATGCTACTATACAGTTTAAATAATTTACATATACGCATGAAAACCCTAAATCAAATTCGTAAGCAGAAAATCCCAACTAGTTGTGCAAAATTAATCATGCACTCGCTAGTTACGATTCTGCTTCATGAAGTTATCCATCTACTCTTCAAATCTCGTATCGCATTGAAATTACAGAAATAGTAAAGACCGCGATGGTCAAAGCACTGAAGACAGTCAACAGTGGAAATCCAACTATTCCGGCTGCAAATGAACATCGCAGACCAGTGGGAAAGGTAATTTCTATAAGTTCATTTAGCACTATCGAACCTAAGACACTATGTAATGGCTTCCAGACTGAACAAATAGTAATAATGTTTGCCTGGTAATGTTAATTCTCATTCCACGGCCATCTACCCCACCCATTTCCAATACAACTTAACAAGACTGTTTATCGAAATCTCAAACATGTGTGAGATAGTGATGATAACGATAAATATTTCTTTCAATTATAATGTTCAGTTCAGTTTTCTGAATATTCGACATGAAGTAATTCATTAACAATTATATTTTTATCTCTACTGTGTTTTTTCCTTAATTTAATATTTTGCTGATAATGCATAGTTGTTCCAATTTTAAGCAAGACAAATAAGAATAGTACACTCGTCTTTAGTTATTTGAGTACGCGTCTGAGACGATCACGAATGTGGATTGGAATGTCCGAAAGATATTGATAACTGGATACAGTTAGTTTATATGGCATGAATATTTGAACATATGTATAGCTTGTATTAATACACCTGTGCTGTGAGTGTTGTATATAGGATATAGTGGTCCTGGGTTAATTTAAAACAGTCGTAAAATCATTTTTAGCTATTAGTAACTTTTTATGTATTTGCAGTGATTAGGCAATATTAATTCGATAATCCGGGGGGCAGTAATTTCTTTACGACGGGATTTACTAGTTTGAGATTAATTCAATTGCCTATTTTTCTGTGGAGTCTGAAAAAGTGGATGGATTTTCTTATTAATTTCAGTCACACACGTACACCCGCTACCTGTTACAAATGGCGAAAAAGACACAGAAACCTAAGCCAAGGTTAAAAGCGTTGATGGAAATACGTCATCTTCGAAAGACGACGAAACTCATAATTCCCATGGCCCCATTCATTCGTCTGATTAGAGATATAGCGCTGAAGGAAAAGAAAATGAAAAAGCAGGAACTCGAGTGGGAGGAGGATGCCATTCTTGCCATTAAGGAATCAGCAGAGATGTACTTGGTGCAACTCTTTGAGGATTCCCTAATTGAAGCGAACCATGCTAATCGTGTTACAGTGATGGTGAGAGATATGCACATAGTACGAAGAATTCGGCAGAATAGTGGGCTTAGGATGTGAAATATTGAGAAATAACAGTTGTTTTCTTATTGCAATTTCAATTTCATATGTAAACAGTTAGGGAAGCACAAAGCAAAGATGTACATACGTATTTTAATAATTTAAAATGTCTATGGAATGTTGGTATTTCAGATATGTTATTATGAGTGCCGTCAATAATTAGGACGTATAGAACCAATATGTATGTAAAATCAAAAACTGATATTCGCATAAAATGACAATTCTAGATTTGAATCCATTTGTCGGTATATTTTATTTGTAGACGTTGGGAATCTTGAACTCATGCACTCTTTTTACTGCCATGATCTTTCAAATAATGCTACTGCCAATTAATAGAGATTTGATTCAGTATTCGACATTGCTACAATTGTTTGCTACAGCCCTTAGAGTTATGACCTAAGACATTTCCAATTTTCAATTCACTCAACAAACCTGCCCATGGCAGTACCCAGACACTGCCTAGGCCTCCATGCCATCCAAGTAAGTGTTGACGTAATCATAATCAGTGTCCTGCCACTTTCCCTGCCGTCCCGCCCTCTTCTGTCCAACATTTCCAATCTCCCCCCACTGTCCCGCCCACCAAAGTCAGCGTGCTGCTACTCTCCCGCCCACCAAAATCAGTGTCCCGCCACTCCTGGCCACTAGAAACAGTGTCCCGCTCACGAAAAGCAATATCCCGCAACTCTCCCGCTCACCAAAATCGGTGACCCGCCAATCCCGCCTACAAAAAGCAGTGTCCCGCCACTCTCCCACCTGTCGCGCCCACCATAAACACTGTCCCGCCGCTCTCCCTCCTGTCCCTCCTATCATAAACAGTGCCCCGCCCACCATAAACAGTGTCCCGCCGCTCTCCCTCCTGTCCCTCCTATCATAAACAGTGTCCCGCCCACCATAAACAGTGTCCCGCCACTCTCCCGCCAGTGGCGGATCCAGGTAGGGGTTTTAGGGGTCCGGACCCCCCCTGGAAAATAAAATACTGACTAGATAGAATTAAAAAATTGAGAGTTGTCATTGTAGAAAATTAAAATCTTGTCGTAAAATAGTTATTTGAAACTTGCGAGATGGTAACCTTCAGATGCATGACTTCCTTGGATGGTTCGAGTACGCCATCTGTTTTGCTTACATCCTAAGCTACCTTGTCTATTTTTGATGACCGCGAGTTAGGAACTAAGCAACATTTCAATTTCTTTAAATAATGTGGCCCCACTAACTACCTTAGAAAAAATTTAAAGATATAAATATAAAGTGTATTCTAGTAATTTTAAAATGAGCCAAAAAAAATTCAAGAATTCTTTCCAAAGAAGGCAAAATTGAGTGACCCTGACATCCCCAATCCAGTCATCAGTGAACCTGAGAATACAATTACTCCTGGGATTTCAGACGCAGTGCCAGAACATGAATCAACATCAGTTGCCATGGGGAGAAAAATTGTTAGTAACAACCTCGATGTTGGATTGTACGTCAGCGCGGCCAAGAACCCTGAGCTAATCGGTGCCTTACTCTCATCACCATGGACACCAGGTAGGTTCATTTTAGTTTTAGTTCAATAATATTCAGTTTGAGTTGATTTTATTTAGAGAGGAATTTAGAACTTATCGAATTTATTTTTTTGAATTTATTTAGACTGCAAATACATTTTTCCTGCAAAATCTCCAAAGAAATTGCGGTTTCAGCGGAGTTGGCTTGAACGGTTTCCATGGTTGGTTTATTCTGATGTCTTGGAAGGAGCTCTTTGCAAGTTTTGTGTTTTGTTTGGAACAACAGCTAATAGAGGTCAAAATAAGCAATGTTTAGGACAACTTGCACGACAGGCTCACTCAAATTGGAAGAATGCCATAGAACATTATAATAACCACCAAACTACGGAATACCACAAAATGAGCACTACAATGGCTGAAAATTTTGAGAGGATCGATCAATCAGGACAGAGCATTGACAAACAATTGGACTCACATAAGAGGAAACTTGTAAAAGCTAATCGTGAAAGATTGGTACCCATCATTGAGAGCGTAGTATTCTGTGGGAGGCAAGGTATTGCACTGAGAGGCCACAGAGATGACGGACCAATTACACAAGATCAACCCGTCGAAAATGATGGGAACTTTAGATCACTTCTTAGATACCGAGCTCTATACGACGGAGAACTGACGAACCAACTTACAGACGGACCTGCCAATGCTTCCTACACTAGCAAAACTATTCAGAACGAATTGATTGACTGCATTGGGCTCTCAATTCAACAAAAAATTGTAGATTCTGTGAACTCTTCTAAATGTTTTAGCATTCTAGCTGATGAGACCACAGATATATCTGGACAGGAACAAATGACAATTTGTGCCAGGTACATCACTGATGACCTTAGAATGAAAGAGGATTTCCTGTGCTTTGTGCCGCTCGTTAAAATGGACGCGGAATCAATCTCAACTAAAATCATAGAAGAACTACAGAAACTGAATTTGGATTTGCAATATCTAAGAGGTCAAGGTTATGATGGAGCTAGTGTGATGAGGGGTCATCTCGGCGGTGTGAACGTTAAAATTAAAGAGAAACTAAGCGCAAATATTTTATACGTACATTGCAGTAGTCATGCATTGAATCTTGTTCTCTCTCACAGTTGCAGCCTTCCAGAAATTCGAAATGCCATGGGTACTCTCGGTGAGATTGTAAACTTTTTCAATACACCAAAGCGCATGGACGTCCTCAAATCAATTGTAGCTGATCGAGTACCAGAAACAAAACGCCAGAAACTTATTAGTTATTGTGACACTCGATTTATTCAACGCCATGATGCAATATTTCGATTTGTGGAATTATATGATTTTGTGGTGGCGGCATTCCAAGATATCCAGAACGATTTTGATTCCAAAACTTCATGCAAGGCCATGCAATTACTTGCTGCAATGAAAACACCTGTTTTTCTCGTGGGTACGTATATTGCTGAGAATGTTCTCTCGACTACCGTTTGGCTTTCAAAGGAACTTCAATCACCAGAAATTGATCTGGCAGCCGCTATGGATAAAGTGGACGAAATCAGCACGTATTTACAAAACCAACGAAATAATTGCGACGACGAATTCTCTAAGATTTGGTCCACAATCAAAGAGCGTGCAGATGAACACGGCATTATGATAGAAGTGCCACGACAAGCGAAGAGACAAACCCAACGATCAAACGTACCTTCTGCAACTCCAGAAGAGTTCTACCGTAGATCTGTTTATATCCCATTTCTGGATCACGTTTTGACGGAGTTGGAATCAATGTTTACTGAGCACAAGAATATTCTACAGGACTTCAACCAACTTCTGCCGCGTTTCTCTACTCCTTCTGTAGCTCCATCGGAATTTTTATTGGATTTTTATGCGACCGATCTTGAAGGTACTAAGGCTGTAATTACGTCTGAAATTCGACAATGGAAAGAAAAGTGGGTAACTGTTGAATTAACGAATCGACCAGCCAATGCACTTGACGCGCTAGCTGAGTGCAGCCGCCAGTATTACCCTAACGTTCATCATCTATTGAAGATTCTTGCTACACTGCCTGTTTCAACATGCACAGCAGAAAGATCATTCTCAACGTTAAGAAGATTAAAAACATATTTAAGAAACTCAACTGGTGAAAGTAGATTGAACGGATTAGCTCATTTGTCAGTTCATAGAGAAATTCCTGTAAACCCAAATTATATTATAGATTTATTTGCAGCAAAGAAGTCCAGAAAATTAAATTTTATCTTGTGACTGTATGACTCTCTTACTGAATAAATATAAAAATTTGCTACTAGCCTGTGCACGATTATTTATTTGGACCCCCCCCTGGGAAAATTCCTGGATCCGCCACTGTCTCCCGCCTGTCCCGCCCACCGCGAACAGTGTCCCGCCGCTCTCCCTCCTGTCCCTCCTATCATAAATAGTATCCCGCCCAACATAAACAGTGTCCTGCCACTCTCCCACCTGTCCCGCCCATCATAAATAGTATCCCGTCCACCATAAACAGTGTCCCGCCACTCTCCCACCTGTCCCGCCCGTCATAAACAGTGTCCCACCCATCATAAACAGTGTCCCGCCCACCATAAACAGT
>JAQIXO010001603.1:0-11825 GCA_034700305.1 Protaphorura armata | reverse complement strand
AAAACACAATATAAAAAAATTGTGGAGTTCGTTTTGTATGCGTTCGGAAGTGCTGAATAGACGAAGGATGGATTTTCGGGCATAACAACGAAGACAATAACTTTCGAAAGAAGTGCTAAGAACAATGTAGCATTGAAACTTCGAGTTATCATTTCCTGTATAGTTCCCACAACTATTTTTCCTTTGTTTGTCATGGATTCTGGATTATTGAATAAAAAAAAACTTTGACAATTTGTAAATTTTTTGTGCTTTGACTTTTTTGGATAGTTTGTGTAAGACCAACAATTTTGTTAATAAAAACTTACGGTATTTCTTGTTCAGCCTTGTTGTCTGATTAGCAAGCCAAATGATATCATCCATGAACAAGATAGACGTCACCTGGAAAATACTCAAGGACATCATTAATAATGCCAGAAAACTGTGTATTATTACACCGTCCACGTGTTTTGTCATTCCATATTTTGCAAAACTGATGGGAAGACGTGAAATTGAAAATGCGAAGTTTAAGAATCCGACAATGCAACCAAAAACACAGAAAAATCTCTTGTATTTTGATGACGTTGGTTTTGCTCTCCTCGACTCTTCATCCCAATCAATTGGTGCAATCCAATATTTACAACAGAATCGAGTAAAATAATTTAAAATGTCTAGTTCTCCTTCAGACAACATTTAGCCTGGATCTAGGAGTATATAGGTATTGTAATTTTTACAGCCGAAGATACTCGAGATAGATAACAGAGATACAGCTGAAGTAAGATTTGACGGCCAACTGGACATACCTTATTCTGAATCAAATATATGATCGGTAATTTGAGCGTCGTATTTATAAACAGTACTTTATTCTACTATAATTGGAAGCCAGAGCAGAAAAAAAATTCATGGCTGAAATCGATATCCTTTCTCTACTTTCTCCTTTCTCGGTCTTCGAATGAAAACCGTCCCATGTTATTATTTTAATGAGATAAATGTTCATGATTATATATACGCTTGGTTTAGACTTTTCTCTTCTCTTTGTCTTCTCCTCAGAATTAACGTTATCCTTACGGGATAAACAATGAGGGAATGACGTCAGCAGGTTTGCCGGTGGATCTTCTTTCATAACGCAGTCAGTGGGTCAGTTTTCGATCTGCAGACATCATCCTCCAAAAACCGCGAATTTTAAAGAAAATTGAAATAGAACAAAAATATATTTTTGACATTGAAAACTGGCACTGACTCTAGTTGAATTTCTGAGTGGCTAATATATCTTTTATTCAAAACAAATTTTCTCTGCTGACGTCATTATGGGGTCACTGGGTCTTTTTTCGGATAATGACGGGTTATGATTTTGGTATGGGTGGGTCCTTTTTGGGTTTCTTCAATGCATGTTAATTTCGGAGAGCCAAGCGTAAGAAAGTTGTCCCGAGTTTAGGAAGATTATGCTGCCTTGGAGTTAATTTTTAGAATCTCCTATTAAGTATTTTGTAGATTACACACGATGCCTTAAAAATAATTACCCGCTCGTTGTAACCTTCAATTTGAATATTGTCGGCTATTCATGGTTGTAACAGCAGCCTTCCCCATGTAATCGTTTCAACACAGTGGAGATATGAACTACAAGGGTACTTCTCCGGGTGGTGCACTTGGAAACATGTTACTATCCGTTTACTCTTCACAAAGTTTTCAGAATAGAGGGAAGAGAAGTGCGAAACTTAGAAATTGTCCGCTACCATACTTTTAACACAATTTGTTTTGTTAGCTGAATAGTTTTCCAAGCGCAGCACAATAAGACGTTCCCTTGTAGTTTTATCTCCTCTGTGTTGAAACGATTGCATAGGTAAAGCTGAGACTACGGCCGATGCCACAATACTTATCTGAAATAGACGGACGCATAGATTAGACGAACAATTTATTTAATTATGGATCTCGTTATTACAAGTTCTGTGTGTGTGACTTCCCGACGGTTCTATTCAGTGATGCTTCACCTATTCTAAACTTTTCAAATTTTGTCCATGACATGACGTGCAGAGGAAAATTAGAGGAATTTAGAAATAGAGCACAAAAGGCGCCGGTCATATGTATATATATATGATTGTTCGATGGAGGAGGAGAAGATTTTGTGTCGCATAATTCTTACAACGGAGATTCATTACATGTGAACCAGCAAGCAGATATGCGACATATCTTTTTCTAGACCCCGGGCATGCCCTGACCATGAATCAATCGAATTTCGTCTGCGGGAATCATGATTGTGTCTCCCGGCCACGAAAGGTCAATCTCCATGCCCTTTAATGTAATATAATGTACTGCCTTCTTTGGCTGTTAGGCGTTCGTTCCCATCATGATAGCTGCTCCCTCTCCGCATCTGGTATACATGGGTTGTGACCTTTCGTGACCTCTGGGAAGTGCAATTATGATTTCTTGCAGACCAAATTCGATTGATTCGTGCATAGGGCATTGCTTAGGGCCGGGGACTAGAAAAATATTATGTCATGTCAGCTTGCTGGTACACATGCAATGACTCTCCCTTGTTAGTGGATCAAAACTACGGGCCTACAGTTCGCGCCAAACCCTCTTGACATTCCGCCTACTTTCTTTTTAATTTGGTAAAATTTTAAAGCACTCTGTGAATGTAAAGTATCCAATGTTTTCAATCTCAGTCGGTGGTTCTTTAGTTTCTTTTTCTTCTTCCTTTGATTCTATTTTTATTTCCGTTATATGGAAAACGAATGCTTCAACGGATGCCATTGATTCTTGTAAAGACTTCAAGGGTTGACCCACAGAGGGTGGAGTGTCACTCACACGTGATCGCTCTTTATCTTCAATCGTTTGACCCAAAATATTGACTGTGGATTTCCGGATTGGTCGAATCACAGCAGAAGAGTACAAGAATTTCACAATCCTTGGCCAATGTGTCCATATGACTCCCCAGCACGTTGTAAATATAACGACTTCCAACTTTTCAATGTTCTGGAGACTGGAGACCCAGTCGACAGTCCCATTGGATGAAGACTCTGTTGCATCCACATCCTCAACTTTCACAATTTTATTTCCACTTCTTACTTTGGAATGATATGTGCAGTTGGCATTGTCTGATTCTTCAAACGTTTTCCTACGTTTCTTTGCAGGTAATTCTTTTTACGTGCTGGACGACGACTGAGTCTGGATGATCATTTGATGGAGTGGGATTCTCAGCATCTGAATGAGACATACTTCAATTTGTCTAACAATACATCTCCCGTCAATATTCCCTTTGCAGGAATGCCTTCCCAGGTAAAAACGTTTTCCTGTCTGTTGGTTCTTTACTTACAAAAATTAAAAAGCATAAATTAAAAATTCTGTTCACCATCTCAGAGGAATTAGGGGATTCATGACGGAAGTCCGTTCCAAAATAGATTTGATTTCCTCAATTTTAATGGAACCATCTATTCTTCTTTAGTTGTCGTCGTACAGAACCCCATGAAATCGAAAAGGTTGACTAAACTGAGTCCATGAGTTTTATGTGGAGCGGATGGTCCTTCAACTATATTCCTCCATTTTATATTCCGTTCGTAAACGTTTTTGTACAACAAAAGTCTTTTGATCGTGATCGTAATTCAACTCCATTTGAAATGTCAATTCTGAATTTACGGTGGTCCACCCACACCAACCAAAATTTGAATGGCATCCGCATAAATTGCATTCAAAACCTAAACTGGGAAAAGAGACAACAATCGTAAATATTTTGTTATGTGTGAAGTTTTTATTTAAAAGAATTCCACAGTTGGTTTGCTTGAACTCTGAAACAGGATTATTCGATTATTCCGGGAATCCAACAATGACATTTGGAGTCTATAATACAATTTCAATAAATCCCAAAATTCAACATAAGAGGGATAATTAAAACAAGGAATTTGCGGATTAATTTCGGGTACCAATTACTAAACAATTTTTATATCAAAATTTCTACATTAAATAAATTATTGATTCATTTTTGCGAAGGTTTTACAAAAACCGTATGTATTGCAGTAATTATCAAAAACATACTAGTGTATATGTATATTGCTCCTTACAGGACAACTTTTTGTGATAATAAATGTGAATTGATTCGAAGAAATCAAAACAAAGCAAAACAGGTTTTAATCCTTCATTGCCAAGTTGGCCACTTGGACCTTGACTCTTGAATTAACATGAGCTCCGGCTTCATGCAATAAATTGTAATTACAAGAACTCTGCAAAAGTACACAGAGCAGTCAAAACAAAAAAGGGTCGATGTTCGAAAATAAAACTTCCGTCTGTCTACATATTTTTATTAGTATTGGTATTTTTAATAAAAAAAAAAGGTCCTGTGAAGTTCTATTGACTACGTTGGACTTATACGTTGAATAACAAATAAATATGTCATCACAAATAAACACAAGCCTACAATTTCCTGATACGTACAGCTAACATGTAACTCGTACCTCCGCCATTAACATTTTAATTTACGGGTCTTTACACATATGTTAAACTAGGAAGGAAAATTCAATTATGAATTAATTAATTCGAGCGGTCGAACTCATTATAGTGCTACTAAATTTATTTCATTCCTACTTTTCCATAGAAAGTACATACTGTTAATATTTTATGCATGCACACTTCAAATATAATATATGTGTGGATCTGGAGTACCCAATTATGCGTGTGCAATAATTTACAAATGTGGTTTTGCCACATTTGTGCATGTGGAATAACATAAGAACTCTTGGTACTAAAAAAATTTGCGAGTTTGACTTCCAAGAAGATAAAACTGGTTTTACACTTAAGACTCAAGGCAAACGTTGGTAATTTAATTTTATCAACAACAACCGTCTGTCGTCTAAAAACATTTAAAACACATTTTACAGAACTGGTAGTTATTTTCTTATTCAATCTGATTTCAATATCTCAGTTTTAAATTAACTACCCATATTTCTTTTAAAAAATTGACTGAACGACAATGATTTCTGAGATCGCTGGAATTGTGTTTGTGTCGTTGCTTTTCTGGTTCGTGCTCGATTATTTGAATCATCGGGGTAGACCGCCAGGTGTGTACATTTTGACTCAAATGTATTCTATAAATTAAAGTACCTACATTAACTAATTCCTCCCTTGGACCTTAAATTAATTTTACAGGTCCGATGAGATTACCAATTCTAGGGAATTTGGTACAACTAGCTTTGGCGGATCGTGTGAGCAACATAGCTCTCCACAAAATATCAAAAGTGTACGGTGATCTTGTGACATTGAAAATGGGAATGGTTGATGTTGGTAAGAAAAAAATAAAAATTAAGAACATTATGGAGAAATATTATTATTGTATTTTTATATTATTATTTTTATCTTAGTTTTAATTGCATCTCACAAAATCTACGTGGAAATGTACAGTCGAAATGATACTTTGGAACGACCAAGTGAGGGTTGGATAAAGGACCGGATGTTGTCACAGGACCTTGGTAAGTTCAACAATAAAATTATGGTGAAATTATTTTATTAAACTTACAAAATGTTTACAGGAATTGTATTTTCCTCACAAAAGCCATGGGAAATCATAAGGAAATTTTCAGCTAAAAGTTTACACAAGTTTGGATTTGCAAATCGGAGTTCAATGGAGAAACTGATTACTCAAGAACTTGAAAGTTTTGTTGAGTACATGGAAAATGAAGTTCTGACTAGCCAGATTGGGACTGGAATAATTCACTTTCACTGTTATTTTGAAATGAGTTTGATAAATCTGTGGAGCCATTTCCTGTTAGGGAAGAAATACTCTTATGAAGACAAAGAGCTTAAGAGCATTGTACATTCCACGGCAAAATACTCGAAAGCTGGTGCTGTTGGAACTGGCGTGATGACCGCTTACCCTTTCCTTAGATTTATTTTTCCCAATGCATTGGGATATGACATACAGATGGAGTGTATGTCGGAAGTTCACAATTTTGCACGTGTATGAAAGGAAATAACAAATCTAATAAATAATTATCTCAAAACAGAAACATCAAACTTATGATTTTTATGTGTTGAAATTTTCAGCTTCACTTGAAAAGGCAATTGAGTCTGAAAGAAGGAGGGAGTGCGAGAGAGTCAAATTCTGAATGTTTTCTGGCGGATTATGTTCAAAAAATGAAGGAGGAGAAAGAGAATCCTGATACGATATTCACAGAAGATCAATTTGTAGTTTGTTTTGCCGACTTACTACAAACAGGATTTGAAACTTCAGCCACTTACTTGGAATTTGCCGTCCTTATACTCACAACCCATCCCGAAGTCCAAGAAAAACTTTACCAGGAGATTTTGGTCGTTATCGGAGAAAGGGGTCGTCCAACTATGACTGATTACATCAGGTGATTAGACAAATGCTTATTAATGTTTAATAGTTAATATAAACCACACTTTCCCACAGAATGGACTACACGAGAGCAGTCATCATGGAAATACACAGATTTGGGAAACCTATAATAACAATACCCCCACGAAAAGTGACTCAGGACTTTACTTATGGAAATTACATTATAAAGAAGGTAAATCAATTTCCAGTTCACTTTCATAGCCAACAATAGCAGCTCCTGCCTTTAATCTCTCATCATTTATTTATAACTAACGAAATTTTTACTATGAAAGGGTACGATGCTCCTAGCAAACCAATACAGCATGTGTGGAGATTACGACTCTAATGGTAATGAAACTTTTCGACCTGAAAGATTTCTGTCAGAAGATGGAAAATTTTTGAGTAGTGTTGCTGAGAAAGTCGCACCGTTCGGAGCAGGTGATATTTTCATCATTATCATTTTAACATGATAGAAACAAATTAAGAGGACTTTTTCGAAATACTTTCCCTTGAATTTAGGAAAACGAAATTGTTTTGGTGAGTCTTTGGCCGTGGACAGTATATTTTTGTATTTGACAACGCTCGTACAAAAATTTTCATTCAAAATTCCTGATGGAGAAAAATTTCCAGACCTCAAGCCCGTGATCGCTATGACTGCACGTCCTCGCCCATTCAATGCTAAAGTGGAATGCAGATTTTGATGGTTGGGTTCATTGTGTCGTACTACTGCACTGTCGACTGTACTGTTTCGCATATTCGGCTGTTTTTGTGAATGATAAATAAATAAATATGGAATACAATGTTCGGAAACCGTTGTCAGTCATGAGACTAATAAAATCATCCATTGAATTATTATACTCTAACTTTTGTAATCACTCAATATTTTGTAAAGAAAAGAATGGACTTTCCGTGCAATATACTCTTTTCGCTCATTCTGCTTTACATGAGGGAAGAACAGAATGTCCGATTTTGCAACGCAGAGACCTTGTGAAATAAATTCCATAATGAAATCAACCGTTGTTTTTCTTCAACTATAATTTGTGATATTATTGAAGGTACTTATTGTACTTGTAATTAATACCTGGCTGCATTATTTCATATGTATGTATGCATGGTTTGGAATTCATCGAGTTGGAACGTTGTACCAACTTCCAAAAAGTAATGGAGAACCGCAACTTTGTATTCCGGAGACACTTTTACAGGAAAATACTCTCTCAAAATGGAAATACAAAGCCAAATACGGTTTACTGTTGTATCAAGGTGCCGTATTTCTATGTAAACCTTAAATAACGCTTAAGAATGGCAATAACTGTAGTAATGCTCAGTACGTGAGTCAATACTTTTTCTCCAAATATTCACTCACGTACATGTACAGGTCAAGGGCTCTAATTGCGTTACTGGAACCAATTTATTACAATAAAGAATTCTGCACATGCACGTACAGGGTGAGACAAAACGAAGTGGGATTCAAAACTCAACTTGTAAAAAATAGATAGCTACAAACAGGTAACACGTAAAGGTTCTTAAAAGTCTGACATTTGGAACAAAATGTTTTATAGTGACTGACAACATTATTGAAAATGTGTTTTGTGGTCAGAATGTTAACAAGAGCGCGATCTTAAATTCCTGACCCTAACAAACTCGGTAAAATTGTTTTGTCTAATCTTACATTGGACTTGTAAGTGTAAGTTAATTCATAAATAAAATGTTACAAATAAATACAAGTCCATAAATTCCTGATACGTACTGATATTGTGTACGTGTTTCTTCGCCTTTGCATTTGCAATATTAATTTCCCGGTCTATTTAGACATATGTTAAGCCACGAAGGAAAATTGAAATTGATTTATAAATTACCTAATTAGTTTGAGCCTGTAATTCCCATGAGATAATGGACTTTAAATACTCATCTCATTCCTAGATATTACTTTATTGGAATAATCTCATAATAATCTCTGGAAAATTGGACTTTTTCTCCAAATATTCACTCATGTACATGTACAGGTCAAGGGCTCTAATTGTGTTACTGCAACCAACTTGTTACAATAAGTTATACGTATTTACAAGAATTACACACGTACAGAGTGGAACCAACAAAGAAGGAGGACGTCCATACAATAAATAATTCCATCTCTCTGATTTTTTCTCTTTGTAAAGGAAACGGACTTCTGAAAAAACACCGCAATGCATATGTAGTGAGCCAAAGTACCACACAGTAGTGGACAAAGAAGTTCTAGTTTTACGTAGATTGATCCCCGACAATATTTTCAACGATTCAAAAATCAGCTTGTAAAACAATAGTTAGCCACATGGATGTATCACATTAAGGTTCTTAAAAGTTTGCCAATTAAAAAAATGTGAAAATGTGGTCTAAATATTGACAACATCGCGATCTGAAATTCCTGACCCTAATTAACTGGGACATTTCCGTATTTGTTTTTGTAAAAAAAAATTTTGCCTTAGGTTGGCGTTGTAACTTAACTCATAATTTAAAATGTTACAAATAAATGAAAGTCCATAATTTCCTGATACGTACTGCTATTGTGTACGCGTACCGGTGTACCTATGCTCAGCCTTTGCGTTTGCAATATTAATTTCCCCGTCGATTTATATAATATGTGTTAAACCAGGAAGGAAAATTAATTAATTAGAGCCTGTAATTCCCATATACGATAATCGACTTTATAAACTTTCATTCCGTAAAAATATAGTTATTACTTTATTGAACTAATATTCCTGGAACTACTTACTATTAACACTTTGGGTATGGACATTTCAGATACATTCAAATATGAGATTCATAATTGTGTACTAATTCACAAATCCGGTTTTGCCACATAACACTCGAGAAAACAATGAGTTTGACTTCCAAGAATATAAAACTGGTTTTACCCTTAAGACTCAAGGCAAAAGTTGATGTTTTCATTTTTATCAATTCCAAGCTAAGCTGAATATTCACAAGAATTCTTGACGCTCGCATGGTCACAGCCTCGCTTTGTCCTCTAAAATTATTTTAAAGTCGGAATTGGTTACACCCGCTGATAAATCAGTGCGGCATTTTCATGTTGTGTTGTGTGGGCTATGTGATTGATGACTATAATAAAACAAAATCTTGAATCTTGAATCTTGAAAACACACATTTCGCATACAAGTTGATTAACTGATAGTAAATTAAATATTGTAACCGATTTCAATATCTCAGTTTTAAATTAACTAAAACACATTTCTTTTCACATAATTAGTGAACGGCAATGATTTCTGAGATCGCTGGAATTGTGTTTGTGTCGTTGCTTTTCTGGTTCGTGCTCGATTATTGGAATCATCGGGATACACCGCCAGGTATTACGTTTTGGCACACAAGACTTTAACAATTAAAGTAACATACTTCTTAAGACCTTACTTTTATTTAATAGGTCCGTTGAGATTTCCACTTCTTGGGAATTTGGTACAAGTAGCTCTGGCTGATCCTGTGAGCAACATAGCTCTCCACAAAATATCAAAAGTGTACGGTGATCTTGTGACATTAAAATTTGGAATGGTTGACGTGCGTAAGAACCAAAGAAAAATAAATAACATTTGGAGAAATATAATTTGATTCCATAGCACATATAGCATTTTTTGTATTCCTAGTTTTAATTGCATCTCACAAAATCTACGTGGATATGTTCAGTCGAAATGATACTTTGGATCGACCAAGAGAGGGTTGGCTAAAGGATCGGATTTTGTCACAGGACCTTGGTAGGTTTCACATTAAAATTTAAGGTGAAGTGATCTTATAAAACTTACTGACATTACAAAATATTTACAGGAATAATAATATCCTCACAAAAGCCGTGGGAAATCATAAGAAAATTCTCAGCTAAAAGTTTACATAAGTTTGGATTTGCAAATCGGAGTTCAATGGAGAAACTGATTACTCAAGAACTTGATAGTTTCGTTGAGTATACGGAAAATAAAATTCGAAATAGCCAGATTACAACTGGAATCATTCACTTTCACTGTTATTTTGATATCAGTTTGATAAATCTGATGACCCATTTCCTGTTAGGGAAGAAATACTCATACGAAGACAAAGAGCTTCTGAGCGTTGTACATTCCTCTGCAAAACTCATACAAGCCACTACTATGATCGCGACAGGAATTATGACCGCTTACCCTTTCCTCAGATTTGTTTTTCCAAAAGCTTTGGGGTATAACATACAGATGCAGTGTATGAATGAACTTTTCAATTTTGCACGTGTAAGAAAGGAAATGAACAAATCTAACAATTAATCATCTAAAACAAACTCGTCGAAATTGTAATACTTATGTGTTTATAATTTTTCAGCTCCATTTGAAAAGGCAATTGAGTCTGAAAGACGGTGCGGGTTCCACGGAGTCAAATTCTGAATGTTATCTTGCGGATTTTCTTCAAAAAATGAAGGATGAGAAAGGCAATCCAGAAACGATATTCACAAAAGATCAATTCGTAGTTTGTTTTGTTGATTTACTACAAGCTGGGAGTGACACGACTGGAACTTACTTGGAATACGCCGTCCTTCTACTCATAACCCATCCCGAAGTTCAAGAAAAACTTTATCAGGAGATTTTGGTCGTTATCGGAGAAAAGAATTGTCCTAGCATGACCGATTACATCAGGTTGTTAGACAAATGTTTTTTAATCGTTAATTAATACTCATAGTTAATGTAATAATGTACAACACACATTTTCGCAGAATGGATTACGCTAGAGCAGTCATAATGGAAATACACAGATTTGCAAAAATTGTAATAACAATTGTCCCTCGAATAGTTACTCAAGACTTTACTTATGGAAATTATAAAATAAAGAAGGTAAATCAATTTTAAACTAGATTTCAATCGTACAATCCGATCCGTATATGAATGTGGAATCTCTCCCTGTATTTTTAATTACGAAAAGATTCTTTTGATATCAAAGGGTACGATGCTCCTACCAAACCAATACAGTATGTATGGGGACTACGACTCCAATGGTGAGGAAACTTTTCGACCTGAAAGATTTCTGTCTGAAAATGGGAAATTTTTGAGTAGCCTCGCAGAAAACATTGCACCGTTCGGAGCAGGTATAATTTCTATAACACTGATTGATTGTAGAAGCCAATAATTTTTTTAATGATTTCTTTTCAATTTAGGAAAGCGAAATTGTTTTGGCGAGTCTTTGGCCGTGGACAGTATATTTTTGTATTTGACAACATTCGTACAAAAATTTTCGTTCAGAATTCCTGACGGAGAAGAATTTCCAGACCTGAAGCCCGTGATCGGTATTACTGCACGTCCTCGCCCATTTAATGCCAAAGTGGAATGCAGATTTTAATGCTTGCAGTTGTGGTCGTGTGTGGTTTATGCTCTCTGGACTCTCAGGACGTATTTCCAAATTAAACTATTTGTGCTTGTGAATATAGTGAATAATTAATAATTAAATAATATAACTCTCAATTTTTGTCTTTTAGCTTTCAACATATTATGTGAGAATGGTGTTAAAATATTTAGTACGTAGAAAAACT
>JAQIXO010001602.1:0-11827 GCA_034700305.1 Protaphorura armata | reverse complement strand
CGGCACGATGAATTTCAATTCCAATAAACCAGGACCACCAATTCCAACCTGTGACCCCATTATGAAGAATTCGGAGCGTACTATTCATAAAAACGTGAACACCGCCAGTTCTACAGGTTCATCTGATTCAGGATTCTACTCTCCATATCAAAATCCAAGTAATTATCACCTTTATTGGAATCAAAATCAGGAGTTCATGACTAGTGAGAATTACCCCACTTACCAGGATCCAATCAACTTCCAGCAATCAGTACCAAACAATTTCCCATTGTACCAAAACCCAGGAATTTTCCAACCGTCGATTCCAGATGGTTATAGTCATAACCCCAGAACAAATTCTATTTGCGCCGATAAAAATGAATCTATTTTGTCTGCACCTCAAACCGATAGTACAACAGGTCGACCCAAAACCCCTATCCCAGGATTAAGTCCAAGCCCGAAACTGTCAAATTCTATCCTTGTCAACAACGAAGAAAACACTAGAGAAGTAAAAGTATTTTTAGGACGTGTGGCGTCCCTTGATGGTGATATCGGTGTTATTGGTACAGAAACTCTCTTCCACATAAGGTACATATTATGTAAAATTTTTAATCCCTTAAGTCAAATTAATTATTTAGGATTAGGCATTTACTATAATAATTCTTTAATAAAGTCACAATTTTTATAGACAGATTTTAGTACAAATGTAAACAAAGCATGACCAATTTCTGTCCAATTCTGTAATTGCAGCGCTGTTGTGGGAGAAAATAAAAGACCCAAAATTGGTGACAAAGTTCTGGTGAAAGCAGAGGCAGTCCGGATGCATGGTTTTAAATGGAATGCCAAAGAGATTCAACTCGTGACGATAAATGTAGATTCGGAGGCTGTTGAAGACAAACTTCCGCCCGTCATTCCATCAGATACTTTAAAAAGTTGTGTAGAATCTGCTACGTACTACAGAACTGGGAGAAGGCCCTCAGGCAAACTTCCCCCAGCCCCACCGCCTCCAAAAATTTCAGGAACACACAGAGAATCCACAACTTATTCCAGATCCATGAGAACAAAAATTACAAACCGTAAATCTGATGACGACAGAAAACGTGACAGAAGTACGAGTAGGGACCGTGAGCCATCCCGGAAGTCAAGTACAAGGTCAAGGGAGCATTCCCGGAAATCAAGTACAAGGTCAAGGGAGCATTCCCGGAAATCAAGTACAAGGTCAAGGGAGCATTCCCGGAAATCAAGGACAAGGTCAAGGGAGCATTCCCGGAAATCAAGTACAAGGTCAAGGGAGCATTCCCGGAAATCATGTACAAGGTCAAGGGAGCATTCCCGGAAAAGATACTATGAAGAAAGTTCTACCAAAAACGTCAAACATTCTGATCCCAAGAAACGAAAATTAGATAGAAGGAAATATTCACCAAACTCAAGTATTTCGTCTCATTCGGGGGTCGAGTTTTCCAGAAAAACAAATGAGAGAAATAAAGAGGATGTACATTCCAAATCAATTCCCCAAAGTAGAAGAGCATTGGCTCAACATGAGTGCCGTGAGAAAGCTGTAGAACCAACTGAAAACGTTGAAGCTATCTGTAATGATGGAGAAATAAATGAGCCTCCAATGATTAGTCTATATCATGCTGAAATAGCCTCTGAAAATCCACACGATAAACAGAATTTTGAGTTCTTCACAGGCATTATAAATGTCCAAAATGGTACTCAAAATTCAGGAAGTACAATTATTAACACAGAACAACTTGTATTTCCCAACCTACCATTAAATCAGGTTCCAGTAATTCTCCATAACATTGAAGCGGGTAACATTGAACCGACTATTCAAAATTCTGGCGAAGCAAAACAAAAGTTACCGGATGACAGATCGAAGAATCCTTCAATTACAATCAAGACCGAAAAAAGTCATCTTGTTTCGAATAAAGAGTCAGCTAGCTTGGATCAGATTCCACTTATAACCTCTTCGCCTTCAGTATTGAATAATAATCTCAAAACTACACAACGGGAAGAAATTATCAAAATCAAATCAGAGCCACCAGAAGAAGTATCGACTTCATTAGATGAGGACTCATTAGCCAACGATATTTTTCTCAAAGAAATGAGATTCACGGGCGACAGTCCTTCCTCAACTACATTTCAAGAGAATCTAAACGATAATAGAGGAATTATCGATAAAGTGGATTTGACCTCAAATAGTTTCTTAATTTCGAAAGATATTACTAAACTCAAAGTCGAGCCACCCGATAAAGTGTCTATGCAGTTGCATCAGAGCTCTCCAGCTGAGAATTCTTCAAACCAAAGTGAAATTACCCCTGCAGAACTATGTTCTTCTACATCCGGGTCACTAGCTGAGGTGGCTGCAAAAGGAAGCCCGGAATATATCGAAAAAGTGGACTCGATTTCGATTACTACTCAGACTATTCCGGCACTGATTACCAAAACCAAGGAGGGATGTTGTAACAATGACGGATCCATTGAATCAACGAATAAAAATGCAACACAACCGACAAATAACTTGACTACTAGTGACTCATCATTGACCACACCGTCAGATTATTTTGATGTTGAAAATTCTAACGTAGAAACAGTAACGGAGTGCTGGTTAACTGATGAAGAACTTGAAGAAGGTGAACTCACAGATTGTGAGAGTGACACCCAACAGAATAGCTATGATAGGATTACACCAGACCGCGGATCAGATTTTGCTGACCTCGAACAACCAGGGCAAAGAAATTACTACTATTCAACCACCGCCACAAACTTAAACCAAGTTCAATTGAAAAAATTCTATGACCGGTCGAGAAGGTTTGAGCTTGAAATAGCATCGGAGCCTGGTCTCCTTGATGACCGCGGATATTCTTATGAAATTCCAATTAAGAAATCTAAACCAGTCAACCGTCCCAAACATACTCGATCGAGGAACCGAAATCGTTCATCTCATAATGCACGAATTCGACGCTCGACCCGGGAGTTAAGTTTTACACCAAGTACAAGATTTCAGCAAAAATCTAGCCGAGTCGGCCGAGATGGGTCACGTTATTCAAGGTAGACATTATCTTATTTTTTGGAAAATTGACGTAAACACATTTTACCCTCGCTAACATTGTGTGACGTTTCGCCATGCACAGAATACTTTGTTGTTAAACATAATGAAATTACAGTTACAGTTCTTCATGTTCTGCTTTTGTAATACCTTTCTTTATTTCGCAGTCGAAGTGGACCGCCGACCCAATTTGAGCGATTTAATCCACCTCCGGGAAATTCCAATTTTCGACGACGTCAACTTTGCGGTAGACCAGGACATCACGAGAGTGATTTTTGGCAACGGAATAGCAGACCGGAATTCAGCACTCAACGAATTTATGATAAACCAAAAATGAGGACAAATGTCCACACACGCTTAGGAAGAGCACCAATGTGTAGAATTTGTAGACAGATTGGACATGGGGCCAATATTTGTCCACATTCTCCCAGAAATAAATGGTGATTTCGGAATCCAACGTAGAAGGGTCAGCGTCTGTACCTTATTGCTCATTTTGTCGTATGAGGGGTCACGACACGAATTTGTGTTCGCGTCGTGCAAGGAGAAATTAGTGCAAAATTTATTAGACGTCTGGTGGTCATGAGAATGTTTGCAGATTTTGTTCGAACTAAAGAATTTTAACATGATTTATTGTCTAAATGAACAGTTTTAAGGCTTATGTGCTCAATATGTTTAGTTCACATTTGACATTAACAGACTTATTATCATCGCTACTCTTCCAATGGCTGCCGACAAAAATGACAAAATATTTCTAGGTATTCCTAAGTTATGTTTTCAATATACACAGTACAGACCCGAGCCCAATTTTCTCAACTGTTCCCTCAGTAGAGAGAAATCTTGTTATTTATGGTGGCACCGTTTCTTTATTATTTCTTTCTTTTTCATTACAAAGATGGAAATTCAGGTCGTAAGTTAGTCTCATAATTGAATAAAAATGGCATGAGTTGGCATTCGTCTTAAATCATATGGTTATAAAAGGATCGCTTCTTATTTTTTTTTATAGAGAATAGATTTTTTTTATTCTTGAGTCCAACGGTTAGCGATGAGTTTACAATTCATAATTTTAAAGTGAATGTTATTGAATTGGTAAATTGGTTGGGTATTTTTTGACAGTTGTCAGAAAGTTATTGAGAAACTTAGAGAGTTTAATGATTCGAGTGTAAAGAATAGTTCTAGCAAAAGGGATCAAATGTTTTTTTTCTACGATGCAATATAAATTTATAGGGTATGTGTAACGTAGCCCGAACAAGTTGATGATTATTCATTGATTACGTGTATTACTTGTGAAGAGAACGATATGAGATTACATGGCAGACACCAAATAATAACTGCGGATTTTGAAATGACTCATCCAGTATTAATTTGATGCAAAATGGGAAATCAATGAACACCTCCAAGAATGTGAACAAAACAATTAGAAAATTGTTTTGAAAATAAATCGTGCACAAAACACGAGAACAAACTCACGACTGATGAAATACGCCATCAATAGAACTGAAGGTCATCGAATAGTATTTTAAACAAAAGTATTATTTACGGACGGTGTTACAAAGTGGGTTCCACATTCTAAGAAATTAAGCCTAACATTCTGCAAAACGATTAGAACGAGATTTGTTCTTATTGTTTCATTTGTAAAATCCTTGTTAATTGAATACTCTAAGGTAAATGACGGATAAGTAGACACTTCCCAATTATAAAGTGTAATACCTTACTTAATTCGGTTAAAAATGTTGTGCTATCGGTGAAAGCATTGAAATAAATAAATATAACTTTCTATCTTCATTTGATTGTTATTTACACTTTATTTCACAACGCTGAGTTTGTAAAAATTGATAATATGCCGAATGGTCATAGGTATATTAATTAAAGTGAACTTTGCATTGCATATTTCCGTGCTTCGTGCTGCCTGTTTGCCTCTAGTCGTAAGTCAGCAATAAATTAAAGGTGGCTTGAAGGCAATGATTTAGACTAACGAGTAGAATAGAATTTTCCAAAGTGTACAAAGATCCAGAGACGCATTGGAGTGGGACACATGACTTTTGAAAAACAATTTGATATTTGCTGTGTTTGCTGTCTTGAATGCTTGAAATCCTCTTCCTCCATACTTTCAAATGTACAGAACTGTGATGATTCAATTGACCAGCTGCTGTTAGTAGGGTTAATATGTCTACAAGACATCTTAACCCACAAATCGGAAACATCAGATACGAATAAATGCCCACATGAGAGTATCTGATTACTCCAAAAAGTAAGAGAGAAGTATTAGCCAGAAGCATAGAGGGAAACCATTGCAAGTAGTACTTGAAAGCATCGTTCAGTAGGACTGTCAGTAGCTGAGAATACCTGTAATTGTCTGGAGCTTTCTTTATTTCGATACCTGACTGGTCATCCTGGTCTGGACTGCTAAAAGGGAAATGAATGAAGCATTAATTTCAAAGTCCATGGCAAAAATGAGTAAGGTCATTTTTAAGGGTGGTTCTCGTTGTACAGGCATGCATGCTGAAGACACTTAAAGTTGTTTCTTGATGAACGAGAGAAAATTAAACTCAATACTTACGGTTCTTCCATGTTCTGCAAACTCTGCCTTATCCATGTGGATCCGATGACAACAAATATCCAGTTGAACGAACCGACAAAAATTATATATGTAACAAAAATAAATTCCAAGAATACAAAAGGCAAAACTTCGACCATTGTAAGAGGAGAATCCTCTGAAGATTTGCAGGAAATTATTAGTGATGAAACAAATTGTGGAGCACATTCTGAGTTGAAGACTACAGAGGCGTGGGCTGGCAAATTGATGTACACGAGGATTGAGTAAAAAACCAAGGTAATTGAGAACAAATCCATGGGCCTTTTCCTGCCACTTTTACGGTGTTCTAATAAAATACAAGAATATATAGAGTTTTGATATCCAGGTTCACCCTGTATAAAATTTCGGCTGATCGACCTAACAAAAATTGTCTGTGCTTATAATGTCTCTAAAACTTACGTTTCACATGAAGCCATTCTGCCAAAAATGAATTTGCAAAGAACATAATCGCATCCCTTCTTTTTTCAAACTGGTGAATAATTGCAATCACTAATGATATGGTTGAAATCAGGACAACATTTGTAACTCTAAACCTTGTAGGGATGTCGACATCCAGAAACTGAATAAGTCGACCAACCAAAAACCCCATCACACCAAGCATGATGTATTTGTAAATGCGATAAAAGTAAGAATGAAGTTTTTATGCCTCTTTGAGTCGGTTTGTTCGTCTATCCCAACGGTAGGGGTATATTTTAAGCCAGCAACCTACTTTTAGGACCCCAAGGATCATAGAAGTCGCGAGAGGATGAGAAGCCATTTAAACAAGCCTGTATTTCTGAATAAGCTCAAATCGTTGTATGTCAGATTAGCTCGGCACACTCAGCAAAAGTAGGCTTGGTTGGTTAGTGGTCGGCTTTTTAAAGTGGTCAGTTTCAGGAAGCCTCAAGTTTAAGATATTACTGATTGCACTACACTGCAATTATTTTGAAGTCATACCAGAGTATGATAAGCCAGTCTTTTTAAGGGTCTTTTCAAACATACAATAATATCTTGATTATAAACTCTTCATTGCAATGTCAAAAAGTAAAATCGCAATCGCATTCGTGGGAGATCACGATATGCATGTATGCATTACATTGCTGAACTGTCCTAGCGCTCCTATATAATTCACAGGTTCAACAATTACACCGTCAATCAAAAGTCTTCTGATTTGACGAAGTTGTCAATCCACTCCGTTTAGACGTAACCACGATCGAATGATAACACGGCCTAGGCAATAATTAAACATATTGAGCACTTCTGTTCAGTAAATATGCTTTAAAATATATTTCTTCGTAATGTTATCTGATCGCCTCTTTCGATACTATTTTGGCCTATCGCATTTAGCATTTGAAAAATAAATTTGATTTTATCTGGAGATAATAACGATGTAGCTGTGACAGGTTGTAATTTATTTAACGTAATCTGTATTCACTTTATTTTACATTTTTGAGATATTATTTTGTATCAGATCGCGCATATAGTAAGATAATTTTGGTGGCTGAACACAAGGATTTTTCACTAGTTAAATGTGTTATTAAGAAAACTTGTAATTTATAGTGGCACCGTTTCTTTATTATTTCTTTTTTTTTCATTTTAAAGTTGGATATTCAGATATAGTTGCATTTTGCCCTGTTACTTTTGTTATATTGACTGATTGATTGATTGATTTTTTATTAATGTGCCATAACCTCTACATTCACACATACAAGTATTTTATATGCAACTGCATAAGTGAATAAAAATGGCAACGCATGAGTTAGCATTCGTCTTAAATCAAAAAGTTATGCAAAGATCGCTTCTTACTTTTTGTAGAAAATAAACTTTTTATTCTTGAGAGCGATGAGTTTACAATTTATAACTTTAAGACATATACGTTATTGTATATAACGAATTTATAGGTAAATTGGTTGCATAAAGTTATTGAGAAACTTGGAGAGGGTATTATGATTATGCGGGTGTAAAGAATAGTTCTAGCATAAAGATCAAGTGTTTTATCTTACAGTGTAATATAAAATTCTGGTGTGCGTAGCGTGGCCGGAACAAATACGAAATGATCATTGATTACACATGTATTATTTATGAAGAGAATGATATGATAATATTATGTGAACTTGCGAAAAGAACTACCAGATTGTTTGGCTTGTATTACTTATTCACAAGTTGGATAGACACCAAATAAGTGTAGATAGAATGTGAAGGAAACAAGTGGACTTTGAAAATAATTCAGAACAAAATAATCAGAACAAACATAAAACTCAGTCGACCAGAAATGAACTTCTCATTTGATGATGATGATGATGATGGACTTGGGGCACAGGACTCCAAGTACTTAATTAACATGGCCAACCGGCCGAATCAAGTGATAACTTCTGATTTTATAAATCATATTTTAAACAAAATAATTAATTACGGACGGCGTAATAAAGTTCGAATTTCATTTATTAAGAAATCAAGCTTAACATTCTCTAAAAAGATAAGAACGAGATTTGTTCTTATTGTTTCATTTGTAAGACCAAGATTGAACGGATAAGACGCATCCCATTCCCAATTATGAAATTTTTATGCATGTTATATAAAAATTATCCTCTTAATTTGGTTAAAAATGTTTTCACCGGTATAAAGAATTGAATTAAATAATCATAATTTTCTAACTTCAGTTGATTTTTACTTGCACTTTATTTCACATCGTCGAGTTTGTTAGAATTGATAATATGCCGAATGGTCATAGTTATATTAATTAAAGTGAACTTAGCATTGGATATCTTTGTGCTTCGTGCTGCCTCTAATCGTAGGTCAACAATAAATTAAAGGTGGCTTGAAGGCAATGATTTAGACAAACGATTAGAATAGAATTTTCCAAAGTGTACAAAGATCCAGAAACGCATTGGAGTGGGACACATGACTTTTGAAAAACAATTTGATATTTGCTGTGTTTGCCGTCTTGAATGCTTGAACTCCTGTTCCTCCATGCCTTTAGATGTACAGAACTGTGATGATTCAATTGACCAGCTGCTGTTAGTAGGGTTAATATGTCTACAAGACATCTTAACCCACAAATCGGAAACATCAGATACGAATAAATGCCCACATGAGAGTATCTGATTACTCCAAAAAGTAAGAGAGAAGTATTAGCCAGAAGCATAGAGGGAAACCATTGCAAGTAGTACTTGAAAGCATCGTTCAGTAGGACTGTCAGTAGCTGACAGTATCTGTAATTGTCTGGAGCTTTTTTTATTTCGACTTCTGACTGGACATCCAGGTCCAGACTGCTAATAGAGAAAGAAATGAAGTACTAATCTCAACATCCAGCGACTGTTGCACGAGAAACGCTAAATTTTACTTTATTCTGAATACTTACGGTTCTTCCATGTTCTGCAAACTCTGCCTTATCCATGTGCATCCGATGAAAACAAATATCCAGTTGAACGAAAAGACAAAAATTATATATGTAACAAAAATAAATTCCAAGAATACAAAAGGCAAAACTTCGACCATTGTAAGAGGAGAATCCTCTGAAGATTTGCAGGAAATTATTAGCGACGAAACAAATTGTGGAGCACATTCTGAGTTGAAGATTACAGAGGCGTGGGCAGGCAAATTGATGTACACGAGAATTGAATATAAAGCCAAGGTGATTGAGAACAAATCCATGGGTCTTTTCCTGCCATTTTTTTGATGTTCTACATGAAATAACAGCACATAAAATTTGATATGCAAATTTCGACCGATCGGCCTAAAAAAATTGTGTGAGCATATATCTGCTCAGCCCTAAAATAGTTGAACTGAAACTTACTTTTCACATGAAGCCATTCCGCCAAAAATGAATTCGCAAAGAGCATAATCGCGTCCCGTCTTCTTTCAAACTGGTGAATGATTGCAATCACCAATGATATGGTTGAAATCAGGACAATATTTGTAACTCTAAATCTTGTAGGGATGTCGACATCCAGAAACTGAATAAGTCGACCAACCAAAAACCCCATCACACCAAGCATGATGTATTTGTAAATGCGATAAAAGTAAGAATGAAGTTTTTATGCCTCTTTGAGTCGGTTTGTTCGTCTATCCCAACGGTAGGGGTATATTTTAAGCCAGCAACCTACTTTTAGGACCCCAAGGATCATAGAAGTCGCGAGAGGATGAGAAGCCATTTAAACAAGCCTGTCGACCACTTAAACAAGGTCGGCTTGTTAAAGTGGTCAGTTTCTGGAAGCCTCAAGTGTAAGATATTACTGATTGTACTGCACTGCAATTATTTTTGGAGTCAGACTAAATTTGTCAAATTTATCATGATAGGCAAGTATTTTTAAGGGCGTCTTCTAACATATAATATCTTGATTATAGACTCTTCATTACAATGTCAAAAAGTATAATCGCAATCGTGGGAGATCAAGATATACTTCTAATGATTGCATCGTTGAAGCTCTGACAGCTCTAACTGCTCTGACGTTCCTACATAATTCACAGATTCAACAATTATACCGTCAATCAAAAGTCTTCTGCTTTGACGAAGTTGTCAATCCGCTCTATGTAAACACGTCCGAGTTATAACATATGACGTAGACAATAATAACACATTTTGAGTACTTCTGTTCAGTAAATAAGTATGCTTCAAAAAAAATATTTCTTGGTTATGTTATCTGATCGCATCTCAAAAGCCTATTGCGACATTCACGGCCTATCGCATTTAGCATTTGAAAAATAAATTTGATTTTATCTGGACACAATAACAATGTAGCTGTGGCAGGTTGCAATTTATTTAACGTAAATTGAATTTATTTCGTTTCATTTTTTGAGGTGTACTCTTTTGTATCAGATCGTACATATTACGATAATTTTGGTGGCTGAACAGATGGTCTATGAATACATCATAGGAGCTTGGACAATTATATAAGACTTAAGAATCACAGAATTGATAAAGTAACGAATTTCTTATACACTAGAAGCCTTAGAATAAATTCACTCACATTACTGACATTACTTTAATTAACTATTGTTGCACACAGTAGCAATAATTTTTCAATTTTGCATCATTCACACAATGACTCTGTGACTTGTACATGTTAATCCGACTGTCTGACACAACTTGCCAAGCAGATTCCGAACTCCGACTCATGGTCGTTTCAAATCTTGCATTCCCTGGAACAGTTTCTAAAACCAATCGAACTAGTTCAGCCGTCACATTTTTCCTTATTTCTTCTACTGTTTCAAACCTATCCGTTTTCACTACCAAGTCAACAGCTTCTGAAATATTCATTAATGTTAGAAATGCGCACTGTCGGAATCCATTAAGTTTCGTATTCAAATATCTCACAAACATTTGACCCGCTTCCTGAATCATTGTTTGATTTGTAGGAATTTTAACTGGTTTATGACACACACAGAAATGTGATGGAATTCCGGCATGTTCACAAGTTCTGTTCAATGGAATTGGCTCAAAGAGACTTCTAGACCTTGTCCAAAATATATTGTCATCCGTTTTCTGTACCCATTTATACTGTGCTTCGCCCTCTGTAAAATTAGGTTTCCCAGATCGAAGTATATGTGCCAGAGTGCCGTAAATATCAAATGAGCTTGTTAATCGATTAACATTCGATCTTAAATTCCGAAGAGCGTTCGGATACTTGTCTTGGAATGCTTTCGGAATGACAACGTACAAATATGGCATTCTGTTCTCAATTTGACCCTGATAGGTTGTCCGAAACTGTCCCCATCTAATTCCATGATCACTGAAGAATATTAAAATTTTATTCTCAAGATATCCTTCTTCCTTCATAGTCTTCAGAGTTGAGTAAAATGGTTCATCCCCAAGCTTAGGACTGATTTGGTCATCATGAGATAGAGTATTGCACCAAATGAATTGAAAATATTTTCTAGCACCCATTAGAACTGCAAATTCTTTCATTTGATCCAACAAGAATTCTAGTCCCAACTTTGACCCAGCACATATTTTGACGACGTCTAGGTTTGTGTGCCCAATTTCAGAGTAAATGGCTTGAAGATAATGTTGAGGGAAATAGTCCGTGGGAGGTGAGGCAAATCCACTATGGAATGTAAGACAATCAAATTTGAGATTTAAATGTTCAAATCGAGATTCGCAGTGGAAAAACTCCTTAAAATAAAAGACAAACCTTTTCATATACGTGAAGGCCGTCATGGAAGGTATATCTTCGGCATAGTACGTTCGAAATCCTTGTTTAGAAAAATCTTTCCAAATGAAT
>JAQIXO010001601.1:0-11828 GCA_034700305.1 Protaphorura armata | reverse complement strand
AACTCCAAAGCAAATTCACGGCGACTGAGGATGGGAGGTGCTCGAAGATCAGGATCAAGATGTTGGATGAGTTTGTTTGGGTCCATAGGAGGGTCCATTCTTGAAAAGCTCAAAAACCTGCAAAGAGTGAAACAATTAAAATGATCTGACATCTGATGTTAACTCAATCTTAGAATAGAGATGAAGTATTAAAACACTACATAAATTACTCGACCACAAACAAAAGGAACATCATCCATCGTTTTTTCAATTTCTTAAAATTGACAATATCTTAAGTTTAATTTCGTATCCAATTATCCAAATCCTTCTCACGGTAAAAATAGAAAAACGCACGATCATGTATGCTCAAGTCATATTAACCTAGTTAATTTGTGCCAAATTTTGAGCTTTGGTAGAATGACGACTGTCGATAAAGATAACTAACTCAACAATCAATTCACTATGAAAAACGCGATGTCCTGTGTTTGTCGTAAATTTATTAATGATCCCTCTAGTTGTATGTCGAGAGATACGAGTGATTGATTTATCTGATTAAGAATGAAAACTTGAATGTGTACACAATAATAAATAACTGACTATCTGACCCTGTGTTGACTCAAAAGGTTAAAAAAATTATGACAAGGATCGAGAAGGTTAAAACTGATCAAAAACAGAATAATAAAATTCTACACGAAGGCGAATGGGTGACTGACATCACTGGCTCTAACAAAGAAGAGCACTAAACGCAAATGGCTAAACGAAATTGATTTTGACTATATACATATGTCGAATTTAACACATCGAATGGAACTATGGACGGTTCTTTGTTCAATTAAATAATTTAATTAAAAATTACACCATTTAGATTTCTATCCGTCCACGACCCATATGATTTCATCCGTCGGCTCAGCCTGGCCATCAGCCAGCAGACGTCACGTCGCAGTCAGTGTAGGATTATAATTATAGTAATCATCCAATTTATAAAAAAATTAATTAAAACTGACCTTTGACCTTGAGTACGAGTACGAGTTGATTGACTAGATCACAAAGTGTGATGAGTTTGCAATTTGCAGGCAGCTGATGGAGGTGGAAATCTGGATGTTGGACGTGGAGTTTAAATTCGCTACTAATTGACTGACTGACTGATCCTTTCACGTCGTGTAAGTCGTGTTGATTGAACAAATAATAATGAGGTTATTTTGTATGAAATAAAAATAAAATTTTGTAACTTATTGATGAGATGAATTTAATTTTGTGTCCTGTGCTGCTGTGAGTCCGAGGTTGAATTTGGAAGTGAGTCTTGTGATGTTTTTGAGGTCAAGCAGATGAAATTTTTTGATTGTTTGCTTGGTTTCTCCGCCTCCTTCTCTTTGTCAACAAACCAACCAGAGGTCCACGCACTTTCTCCTCGTCTCGTCGCTTTGGACTGGGGCAAGTTGAGACGACCACGTACAGGGTGTTCCATAAATATGAAAACACCTCCATGTGTCTGATGAATTGCGAATTGAAGTCAAATCAGAACAATTCGCGTATTAATGGGAGAGAGAGACAACACTTATTTGCACCAAGACTTAATTTACAGAATACAAACCCACGCCATGTTATCTAAAAGCCCCTCTGCCTGCCAGGCCCTGGAATTGAACCCCACTACTGCAGCGAAACTGCATGCACTGGCAAACCCGTTACACCAGTACAATTCCACTACGTGACTGTGACCTGTGACGACCTGGATTGATGTTTCATAAGCATTGTCCAATTCTGTATTCGTCTGCATCTGTGTCTAACTTTGAGAACGACAAACTCCGTGTCTGGTGGTGGTGGTCGTGGTGTCTGACGGAATATAAAGCCCGATTGCCCGATGCTCTAATTAATCCGATAATTACTATCTACATTTTGTATAGTGGAATCGCTTTATGGTTTGCCGCATTTGTTCAGAAGTTTGTTAAGGCCAAAAAATGTTAGACAGCTCTAAGAATGCATATTTTGTTTAGGGTTCGATCCCTCCCTCGGGCATGTATGTAAGTACGTGTATCTATGAGTGTGGCAGTTGTGCTCAGGACAGGAGAGTTAACATACCCTCCTGGTCTGATTTAAATCATGATTGCCATGAAATAAGTATGCTATCCAGATCTATCTAACCACAATGTCATAGAATGACTCTACGCAGGACTTATTCAAAATACCTTCCGCACATTCCGCAGACTAAATGCGAAAAGTTTGGACGCGGCTATCATAAATAATTTGCATTATGTTAGAAAGAACAAAGAATGGAGGAAATGTGTCTATATATCGAGTCACTGTGTGTGTGACACACCGGAACAGTGAGCAATAAATAACCTCTCTCATATGAGTCCAAATCTCACAAGAAAGAGGAAATCGTAAAATAATGCTAATGTTAAAATGAATGTAAAATGTAAACTCATGAATGTAATTGTACATATGGTTGAGACACAAGACAATTTTTCCAGTGTCGTACATTCACCTGGTTAGAAAAGGTCAGAATTAACGTAATTTTATGACGATAACGAAAACCAAGTAAACAGGTACACGCTACTAGTAGTACAACTGCAACTGCAACTGTGCAACTGCTCTGTTGCTCTTGCTACTTGCTACCTGACCATGTAAGATTGTCCAAGTATGACAATTCGCGTCATTCAATAAGTTCCTATCGACTCCACTGGTCTGGAAATAAAAACCCAACCGAAACTTTTCGTGTTAGTCAAAAATTGTGTACGTACGGATAAGCCAATTATTATCCAAGTCATCAAAATCGTCACGCGCACACCAGTTCCATTTCAAGATAATTAATTATTTGGAAATTTTGTAGTACCTTCGATTAAGTTTTTACTTTTAAATATTTTGTCATCTTTGTGAAAATGCCTGAAATTAAGAGAAGTAAAACTGGCTCAGCAGACAAAATGGGGAAAAGAAATGATGACCAGTCGAGGTCATTGTCACCATTGAGCCCAAATTACATGAGACGGGGTGAATGGGGAAATAGGAATTTCACATTGTCAACAGTTTGGGACTCAGAAGTCTCTGAAGCGTTGGGTTCTGCGGATATGGTCCTTGACGTAATTCCCATGTCCAGAAGAAATTTCCAAGACTTATTCTATGCGACTATGAGGAATATGTCATATAGTTTTTGTCCCATACAGAAAAACAACTTTGTCGTAAGTATAGCACTTATCATCTGATTTAATCTGAATTTTTAACACATTGGACTTGATCTGCGTTTTAAACATTTCATTCTTTTGATTCTTCGTGGTAAATTTTATACCTCATCGTTTTATAACTCTGAAAACACATTGGACTTGATCCGCACATACTTTTTAAATTGATTTTTTTGTATTTCAGGTGATTGTGAGGGAAATTAAATCTCCGAGCTGTTGTGCGAATAAAATACTCCTGTCAACGAGATCATTCACGTACAGTTGGGTTTCCAATAGAATTGAAATAAATGTCCAGTTCCTTCCATACCAAGAGGAGACTCTTGTCCAGGAATCCGGTAATCGCTCACCATCTACGCCACCACATCGGGCAAAACTAGTAGCTTTTGGAGAATTGGCACAACTTTTGGCACTCAAAGTGGAATTGAATGATCTTTTAATCACTTCTGGCTATGACCTATCAATACGGATCGGTCAACCAAAAATTTATTTGAACGGCAATACCGTGGACAATAATAACAACGGAAATGTCCAGGACAGCGCTTTAGACATAATTCATTATCCGTTTCAGGTAAAGAAACACTATATGCCAAGCCATATTTAACCACGCATGCTTAATCAACTCCTTGAGAACAAATGAATTCCTGATTTTGTGCAATTTATTGTTTTGTATCTGACAGTGGGATGAGGAGAATGCCGTAATTACAATGATGGAACAAATTAAACCACATCCACAAAAATTGGACTATTTCCGCTTCACTTACAATTCTTGTCTGGCGCACGAAGGAAGGGACGTTTTCCGCAAGCAAGTTATTTTGGATCGGCACTTCTCACTGTCGGACTACGTGGAAGCTAGGAAGTACTTAAAATTTTCTTATAATTATTTCATTATGACGCTTAAACACTCTTTACACTAACTGGTCTGAATAATACCCCTTTCTTAATAACAATTGCAAATTGGACATTTTTAATTTATAAAATCTCAAATTGAATAAGGCCGTTATCATTAACTTTGCCGCATTATCGCAAGTTTTCGTGGGAAAACTGTGTCTAACTAGTAGCATCTGACAAACTACACACTCGTGCGGAAAAATATTAATTGTACTTGACTCTATGTAAGTTTCAAATTATTTTATGACCTGCTATTTTTAAATTATATGAAATATATAGAGACCAACACCACGGACGGCCCGAACCATTTGGAATTCCAATTTCAAGTAATTCATATGAAGCCCTTGAAGTTTACGAGGACATGACGTGTTCTACTCTTGGAGTCTTGGATTATGAAAACAAAAAAATTGAAAAACGTGAGACTGAAAAGTTATCCGAATTCATCGCCCGAGCAAAAATCATGGGTTGTTTGGCAATGATTCCCGTAATGGCTCTCATTTGTTACGTGAACCCGCTCCATGTCAACTCATTCATGTCATATTTTGGACTGTCTGAAGAATAAGTAATTAACGGATACCACTACAACACAACATATCAGTTCTTCAGGCATGTCATCCAGGATATCGTTGAATTCTGAAATTACCAATTGCAATTCGTTAACCCTCAGTCATATCTGCGGACACCACTGCTTAATTGTGTCTACTTTTTCTTGTTCTTATTTCTCGCCATTGAATTATTATCTTGCATCTTACGTATTTGTTTTGTAATCTGAGCAATTCTCCTATATGCGATAGGGTAACCCTTAGATTAGATTTACTAGCTTAAAATAATTTCTACGTGTACTTATTTTAGTTTCTTCAAATTATTCACTATCATTGTCTCATTTGTGAATATTTTTTAGAGAAAGGTTGGAAGTACAAATTAATATCTGATTTCCACGCACAGTGTTGGGGCGTTCATTTATTTATAATACCAAAAAGAGCTTTACTAAACTAAATATACAGTTTCAACTTTATACAAACTAAATCTCGGCAAACTGTATAAGGGCAACGCTTATGTTAAAGCTATATATCTACGGTTTTATATTTAAAAGGTTTATTAAAATAGAAATGTCTATGTTTAGCTTCCCAAATGTCTTCCATTTATCTAATTGTAGGGCAAGAATGCCAATAAAGTATTCATACAATCGTAGTTTTCAATAAAGTCAAAATATAATTTCATGTTCTCAAATTGCGTCTCTGTGTAATGATTGTGGTGCTTTATCAAATAATCAAGATTTTTTTAATTGTTAAACCTGCTGTGCTGGCCCGAAATACGCTAATGAAGTCGAATAATTTATGCAACTAATGCTATCATGTGCTACCTTATTGGTACATATAACTTAATCTCATACCGAAATCCGAACTTTACATGGAAGAGAGAAAAAATGAATGTAAAAGGTAAACTCACAGATATGATTAAGGCACAACTTTATTTTTTCACATTGCCGCACGAGCAAAGAATATTGACTTGGAAGGTTAGGAAAGGTCAGAGTTATTTCAGGGCGATAACGAAAACGAAGTAAACTGGTACAGACTACAATGCAACAACACTGTTGCTCTTTCTACCTGAGCATATAAGATTGTCCAAGTATGACAATTCGCGTCATTCAAAAGTTCCTATCGACTCCACTGGTCTGGAAATAAAAACACAAGGGAAACTTCTAGACTTAGAATTAGTTAGAGATTGTATACGTACGGATAAGTCAATTATTATCCAAGCCGTCAATATCAAACGTCACACACCAGTTCCATTTCAAGACAATTAAGTTGGAAGTTTTGTGGTACATTCGATTAACCTTTTACAAATATTTTGTCATCTTTTGTTCGCGTGCGTTTCCGCCGAATAAAATGCCTGAAATTAAGAGAAGTAAAATTGGCTCAGCAGACACAATGGGAAAAGGAAATGATGACCAGTCGAGGTCATTGTCACCATTGAGCCCTAATTACATGAGACGGTGTGAATGGGGAAATAGGAATTTCACATTGTCAACAGTTTGGGACTCAGAAATCTCTGAAGTGTTGGGTTCTGCGGACATGGTCGACGATGAAATTCCCATGTCCAGAAGGAATTTCCAAGACTTATTCAATGCCACTATGGGGAAAATATCATATAGTTTTTGTCCCATACAGAAAAACAACTTTGTGGTAAGTAATAGCCATACCTTTGTAGTAGTATAGTAATAGCCATTACCTCATCATTTTATAACTCTGAAAACTCTCCGTATCCTTTTGAAATTGAATTTTTTGTATTTCAGGTGATTGTGAGGGAAATTAATTCTCGGAGCTGTTGTGCGAATAAAATTCTCTTGTCGACGAGATCATTCACGTACAGTTGGTTTTCCAATAGAATTGAAATGAACGTCCAGCTCCTTCCGTACCAGGAGGAGAATCTTGTCCAGGAATCTGGTAATCGCTCACCATCTACGCCACCACATCGGGCTAAGCTCGTAGCATTCGGGGAATTGGCACAACTTTTATCACTCAAAGTGGAATTGAATGACCTTTTGATAATTTCTGGCTATGACCTATCAATACTGATTGGTCAACCAAAAATTTATTTGAATGGTAATACAGTGGACAACAATAACAACGGGAATGTCGAGGACAGTGCTCTTGACATAATTCATTATCCGTTTCAGGTAAAGAATCGCTACAGGCCAAGCCACGCACGCATACCAACCTATTGAGAACATTGCCAATTATTATGTACTACTATTTGCTGATTTTGTGCAATTTTTTATTTTTATCTGACAGTGGGATGAGGAGAATGCCGTAATTACAATGATGGAACAAATAGAACCACATCCAAAAAAATTGGACTATTTCCGCTTCACGTACAATGCTTGCCTTGCACACGCACACGAAAGAAGGGAAGTTTTCCGCAAGCAAGTCGTTTTAGATCGCTACTTCACACTGTCCAACTACATGGAAGCTAAGAAGTAATCAAAAATTTTAGTATACTAATTTCATTATGACGTTTAAATACTTTGAACAACAATTGGTTCGAGCAACGTCCATTTCTTAACAAGAATTATACTTTGTAAAACCATAACATCTGACGCTGAATAAGCTCTGGGGCCGTTATCATTGTAGTATTTACGCCAGTTTTCCCAAAAAACAACGTCTCACTAGTAGCATGAGACAAATTCCACATTCGTTCCGGAAAATACTCTTGTAGTTAACTTTGTATATGTTTGAAACTATTTTTTGACTTATTACGTGTAATATTTTATGAAATAGAGACAAACATCATCGCGGACGACCAGAACCATTCGAAATTCCAATTTCAAGTAATCCACATGAAGCACTTCAAGTCTACGAAGACATGACGTGTTCTACTCTTGGAGTCTTGGATTATGAAAACAAAAAAATTGAAAAACATGAGACTGGAAAGTTAGCTGCACAATCCGAATTCATAACACGAGCAAAAGTCATGACTTGTTTGGCAATGATTCCCGTAATGGCTCTCATTTTTTATATGGACCCACGGCTTGTCAACTCATTTATGTCGTATTTTGAATTGTCTGAAGAATAAGTGATTAACAGATCATACAAGACAACAGATCAGTTATACGGGCACGTCGCGTCCTCCAGGATATCGTTCAAATATGAAATTACCAATTGCCATTCGCTAATCATCAGTCATATCTCCAGACACCATTAGTTTCATGTTTACTTTTTCTTGTTCTTATTTCTAGCCAATGTTATCTTATTTTATTTCACGTCTTTGCTCTAAAATCGCAATCTGAGCATTTCTCCTATATGCGATAGATTGAATCATGGAAACCCTTAGATTTGATTTACTAGCTTAAAATAATTTCTATGTTATGCTTTTTGTAGTTTCTTCACATTATTCAATCTCATTGTCTCATTTGTGGACATTGTTTAAGGAAAACTTATAAATAATTATAAGATACACATTCGTATCCTCTTTCCACGTAATGTAGAGGGTGAGACAGAAAATTCTTGCACACTTTGAATAACCCCCGTGTTGGAACGTTCATTTCCTTTAGTTCCAGAAAAGTTTTACTAAACTTATTGAATGCCATGTTGAATTTACAGGAAGTAGTCAATCTCTGCAAACTGCACGATTGAGTTAAAATGTATCTACGGTTTTGTATTTTAAGCGTTTTTTTAGAATACTAGAAAGGTGTATTTTTAGTTTTCTCGAATGTTTGCACTTTAGTTATTTATTGGGCTAGAATATCAATTAAATCATATAATGTAGTATTGAATAAAATCAAAATATAATTTCATGTTCTCAAATTGCTATCTATTTGAAACTCCGCAATCATTCTATGGTGTTTTATCAAAGAATCCAGAATTGTATTTTATCGTTATGCCTACTAGCCTGGGATTCATTACCGAATTACTCTGATGAAGTCGGATAATTTATTCAACAAGTGTTATCATGTGTCACCTTACTACTTACCTTACACATTAACCTTATTGATCTCACTCACAATAATCAGCAATAACTCCGAACTTTACAAGAAAGAGGAAATGGTAAACTGATAATAATATATTAATATGAATGGAAAAGTTAAACTCATACTACTAAATGTCATGCACAAGCAAAGAATTTTGACTTGGTTCGGAAAGGTCAGAGTTACCATAATTTCAGGATGATAACAAAATCGAAAAACTTGTACAGGCTTCTATGCTACAAGCGTACTGTTGCTCTTCCTAAGTTCGTACCATCCTACCTGAGCATGTATGACGATTCGTGTCATTCAATAACTTCCGATCGACTCAAATAAAATGGATTGAAACATTGATAACCCTAACTTTCAGAGTTAGTTTAGACATTGTATACGTACGGATTAGTCCGGCCGCATTACCTAACAGCCTTAGAAATTACCACGTGTCAAACTAAATTCCTATATTTTTAAGCTAATTAAGTATTTGGAAGTTTTGTCTTTGGTAAAAAGATAAAGTTTTTCCTTCTTTTACCAACTTTTGCTCGTGTGGTTTTTCGTAGAGTAAATGCGTGAAAGTGAGGAAACTTCCCAAGTTACAACAGGAGAACGTAATGATGACATGTTCGGTTCACCGTCACCATTGAGACCTGGCTTCAAGAGTAAGAGACAGTGTGAACGGCGAAATGGGAATTGGACATTGTCCACAGTTTGGGATTCAGAAATATCTCAAGCTTTCGGTTCTACGAACATGGTCGCGGAAAGGTCAGAATTAACGAAATTTTGGAATGATAACGAGGCAGTACGTTGTTCAGCTACACTTAAACTCCTATCTAGTATGCTTCTGTTTCTAGCTAATGTAACCGGGCTATAAACCCTCAATATTTAATTATTATTTTTTCAAAACTCCTATTGACTCCATTGATCTGCAAAGTAAACTAGAGAAACCGGCAGAGATAGTTGAATAGGTACTTAAGTACGGAATAGCCCGCATTGACTTCCAGCCTTTCAATTCAAATCATCCCAGGTCACACGCCATCCCCAGAAAAGATAATTAATTGGAACTTTAGTGGTACAAAGATTGAGTTTTTCCTTTTACATTTTTTATCAGCTCAAGTTCGTGTGTATGTTCGCCCAGTATAATGCCTGGAAGTCGAAAGAGGAAAACTCCCCCCGCCGTCACAGCGGGAGAAAGAAATGATGACAAATTGTTGAGGTCACAGTCACCATTCAGCCCTAATTTCATGAGACAGGGTGAATGGGGAAATAGGAAGTGGACATTGTCTACAGTTTGGAATTCAGAAATAGCTCAAGCTTTTGGTTCTGGAAACATGGTCGACGGCGAAATTCCCATGTCCAGAAAAAAATTACAAGACGTGTTCAATGCGACTATGCAAAAATTATCAAATCGCTTTTCTCCCGTACAGAAAAACAGTTTTGTGGTAAGTAAGGTTTGAGCCCTCTTTACTTTGTAATTTGATTGAGTTTTGATTTAAAGCACATTAGTCTGATCTGCATTTTTGGAAAGTCTTCCATTTGAAAGCGCTTATGTGGGTTTATTAATATCCTAGGTGATTGTCAACGAAATTAATTCTCCAAGCTGTGCCGATAAAATTCTCCTGTCAACGAGATCCTTCATGTACAATTGGTTATCCAATCGAATTGAAATAAACGTCCAGTTTCTTCCGTACCAGGAGGACACTCTTGTCCAGGAACCTGGTAGTCGCTCGCCATCACCGCCTACACCACCACACAAAGCAAAGCTCCTAGCGTTCGGTGAATTGGCACAACTTTTGGCAATCAAAGTGGAATTGAATGATCTTTTGATTATTTCGGGTTATGACCTATCACTACTGATTGGTCAACCAAGAATTTATTTGAATCGCAATACTGTTGAGGAGAACAACAACGACAGAAAAGACGCGGACAGTTCATTAGACATAGTTCATTATCCGTTTCAGGTAAGGAATCACACTAAGGCTTGACTATTTTACACTTGAATTACCGAATGATCACCTTACCTGCAATCTATCTGGAAATATTGAATTTCGCTACATGAGCTGGATTTGATTTTGATTACCTTAAATATCATGTCAAATGCGCATTATTTTACCTTGTTCTTGTTTTACTGTAACTGATTAGTGGAATAAAGAAAATCTGGCGATTACAATGATGGAACAAATTGAACCACATCCGCAAAAGTTGGACTATTTTCGCTTCACTTACAATTCTTGTCTGGCACACCAGCAAGGAAAGGAACCGTTCTTGAAACAAGTCATTTTGTATCGATCCTACTCACTTTTGGACTACATGGAAACTAAGAAGTAATCAGAACTTTATTACAATTACATTAGGATGTAGTAAACTAGTACTCTGGTACTGATAAGTTGCTCTCTCCATAAGAAGTTTAATTGTTTTTCTGTTGAAAATATTGCATGAAATAGAAACAAACATCGCGGACGTCCAGAACTATTCGGCAACCCATTTTTAAGTAATTCACATGAAGCACTTGGAGTCTACGGAGGCAAGAGACGTTCTGCTCTTGGAGTCTTGGATTATGAAACTGAACAAATTGAAAAACCTTGGAATGAAAAGTTAACTGCACAATCCACATTCATAGCTCCAGTAAAAGTTTTGGTTTGTTTGGCAATGATTCTGTTAACGGTTCTCATTTGTTATATGGACCCACGTCTCGTCAACAAGTTATATTAGAATTGTCTATCAATTTCTAGGATAATTATTGCCACCGTAAACTGCGTACACTATTGTCAAAATGTTTTCATTGAGTTTTGAATAGAATATCGTTATTTCTTGTCATTCTCATCCTGATCTTGTATTTAGGCTTACATGTACTAATCTTGAAATAATTTGTATTTCACATTTTGCATTCCCATTGTTCCATTTCTTAATATTCTCCAGATGTACCGTCCACCTCTTGTATAACTCATTCCTACATTGTAATAATACAGGGTGCGCCCGAAAGTACGGACACACTTTGAGGGACCCTAACTCCCTAGCTTTTGAACGTCCATGTATTTGTTTATAGTACCAGAAAAGCCTTATTACCAAACGATAACCTTACCCTTACTATATTACACTAAATAGTTAACCTCGGCACATTATTGTATGATGAGCGAATTATTATAACTTATTGTGTTTATTATTATTTAATATTTAGAGCGTTTTTTTCTAAATTAGAAAGCTCTATTTAGTTAATTAGTTTCCCCATATATTTCTACTTTAACAATTTAAAGGGCTAGAATATCGATTGAATCTTGTAGTCTTCAATAAAGTCAAAATATAATTTCCTATTCTCACTAATTTACGTC
>JAQIXO010001600.1:0-11828 GCA_034700305.1 Protaphorura armata | reverse complement strand
TCATGATCAATGTCATATATGTCGTATTCATACTTAATATCAATTTCTTCTTCTTCCTCAGTGAACTCCATAATTTCCTTCAACTGGAATCAGATACTCCAGAGACTCCAGACTCCAAGTTCCTATAAATCAATTAAATAGTTATAATTAAATTTTAAAAATTTGATCTTCATAAGCTGGCGTCATGTCACATGTCAGGGAAATGAGAATAATTTGTTTCTCTCTTCTAAGAAATTTGTCTGCATATGGTCACATTCACCTTCATCAGACGGAAATTCATTTTCGTAAATCCGTATGCAAATTATTTTTGTTAAGTGTTAAGTTTCAAAAAGTAAAAGACAGTAAAGAATAACTTTTAGACCATAAATACTTTTTTAAATTGTTAAAAAAGAACGTACGTGATCTGGAATGGAATGGTCTTGTTCCCCGTCAAAAGATATTAAAAAAGCACGAATAAAGGAATATTTTTTTTAAAAAAAATAATCAGATCAGAATAGAAAGAAAATCCTCTGCCGTAAAATTCTGTAAAAGTTGAATTTCCCGGGTATTCGAAGACTGACAGCGCTAGGATTTATTCGGGGTATCAACTTACCCCTGTACAACTCAATGACTCTGCTCAGGTACATGTAGATACAACGATACAACATGCAATATTTAAATTCAACTGAATTCTTGAATTCATTTCACAAAATATTTTGATTTGCTGTTGCTCAGACTGTGACGATTCTGACGATGGTAAGTGGTTCTGGAAACAACTAAAAGAGATTATTACCTTACGTTTTTATCAAGCGGTTATTCAGGAAAACCTTATGCATATCCAGTAGTGGCAGTAGATGATTCTCATACAAAAATATTGTCATTTCAACAATTTGATGTGTCGCATTTTATGTAAAATTAGTTTCGTATGATTACAATATTCTACATGCACATACGAATCAGAAATAAAAAAGATTACTGGTTTGGATTACTAGAACTTGTGTAAATACAATGCACAACGATAACAAACTCTATCAGAAATGTCATACCAGATGTCATGAATGTCCTTGGAAATTAACGAATACAGTCGATGTAGAAAAAGCACGTCTGTTTGTTTTATTCAGTAACTAAGAAAGGTCATTGATATTCCCAAAAGTTTTTATGTAAAAGTAAAATATAATACAGTTTTTCCTATACTCTGGTTCACCCACGAATTCAAAATTATTATTAAAGGGAGAAAAGTCTATTCGGATTAATGCAGTGTTTACTAATTGACACTTAATTTATGTTGACTTCAATAACTCTAAAAAATTATAAATACTAGTTGAGACATAGAAAATAACATGTTAAATTTGGAAGACTAATTTATGATTCACTCACAGCATTCTCTTACGGAAGCTGCCAACTGCAGCACAATATATTATTATTATCAAAATTTAGAAATACTAGAAATATAATGAGTCCTTGTTCCATACTGCGAAATTCTCTATAACACACAAGAAATTCAAATAAGTAGATAGGATTCCAATTAACTAACTCTTAATTCTGGTTACCACGTGACGCTATTGGAAATAATATCGTCTAAACATGTGTGTAAATACTAAATTCACAATATGTAGCCTATACCAGAAATATTTGTGTCGTTCCTATGTGGTATGTATTAATTTGTGTCTATTCACACTAGAATGAAATTTGAAACACTTTCCGCACAACTCACACTTGTACGGTTTCTGTCCGCTGTGTGTTTGCATGTGGGAAGTTAGACTATACTTCCGTGCAAAGAACTTTCCGCAAACACCACACTTATGAGGTTTCTCTCCGGTGTGAACTAATTTGTGTGACATTAAATCAGTGTGCCGAGCAAAACATTTACCGCACAAGTCACACCTGTATGGTTTCTCCCCAGTGTGTATCAATTTGTGGCGAGCTAGATGAAAATTATGTAGAAAGCACCTTCCGCAAATATCACATTTATACGGTTTCTCTCCGGTGTGAACTAATATGTGTCTCGTTAAATGAGTTCGGTTGACAAAACATTTTCCGCACATATCGCACTTATTCTCTCTCTTCTCTCCAATGTGTGACAATTTGTGTTTAGCCAGAGTACCATTCTGTGTAAAGCAGTTTCCACAAACATCACATTTATAAGGTTTTTCTCCTGTATGAATCCTCTTGTGTCTAATCAATTTGGATGAACAATTAAAACCCTTCCTACAGATATCACACTTGAACTGCTGCTTCTGAAATCCAGTGGAAAATCCTTGTTCATTTGAAGAAGCAGGAGTCAGGACGGTATTTCCACGTATGTTCCGGGTGACTTGTCTTGCTGCCGGGTGTGTCGATTTGTGTTGAGTTAACTCGTAAAACGTAAGAAATGTCATTTGACATTTATAACACTTGTACGGTTTAGATTTCCCTCCTTTGGGAATGGATTTCCTATAGATCGTACGTGCGTCCTTATCACGGAATGTCGATTCTCTCTCACTCTCCGAGGCAATAGTCAAAGACGGCACCAATTCACCTCCCGAATTCTCAGGAACACCATCATGAGAAATCTTCACGTCCATATTGTTCATTTCTGAAGGTACATCAGTTCGATCAAGGCTCAGTGGCTCACAGGCAGATGCGCTCAGACTAATTTGAGATTCAGTTGAATTCATTTCCTCGTCATCCCTATCGTCATTTCCGTGGGTAAGGAGATGTTGTTGTAACTGATGAATGTACTTCTCACAAAGTCCACAGTTCTCTCTCTTCTCACAATTCTTCAAAACATCGACCAAAAGTTTGAGCTTACGATAGACTCCACAGCACTTGTCCACATTCCCAGTATGTCCTGAACTCGTTTCTGTTTCCTCCTCGCAGCTTTCATCAGGGTCTCTGCGCAATAATTAAAGAGAAAATTAAAATTGGTGGATGATGTGATATAAGAATGACAGGTATGTCTGGAACATAAAGCTGTTCATGTGTTTTATACTATTAATTTTGAATTTAACCTTAAACTGGTTGGAAAGAAATTCCAATATATATTGTCAAAGACAGAAGTGGAAGTATTTGTTAACGCGATTAATTTTACCAACAGTATATAGAATAAAGAAACTGCACATTAAAATTAAGATGAAATGGTCAGCAACTACATTTTACATCAACGGATATTTTTTAACAATCAGAATAACTCTAAATTATCCGAATTTTACACGATCGATATGATTTTTTCGGCATAAAAATTTCAGAAATGGTTTAAACGCCGATTTCTTAAATAATTGTGGCTGTTTTTGCAAACCATAGTTCTAGTTTTGGTAATGTAAAATTTTCTTTAAGATACCATTTCTGATCTTAATTCACACCTTGTACGTTAATATAAATTATGATTTTGAAACTAACCTCTGAACTTCCTTTTCAGAATCCAAACTTTTCATTCTCTCCAACATTACTCTGCACTCCACGCTAGGGTAGAGTTTCCAATCTGGACAATGAGATGAAGAGCCAAGGTCATGATCAAGGTCAAGGTCATCTGTGTCGTATTCATACTTAATATCAATTTCTTCCTCAACGAACTCCATAATTTCGTTTCAACTGGAAACAGAGACTTCAGGCTCCCTATAATCCCTATAATCAATTTAGTAGTTGGTAGTTAGTTATAATAAAAAATAAAATGATTTTCATTGGCTGACGTCATATCAAGAAGAAAATGAATTTTGTAAATCTGTATTGAATGTCAATTTTACTTGTTAAATACAACAATTAAAGAGACAATAAAGGATTGAAAAGAAAAACTTTTTACAATTATACTTTACTGGCGACCGCCGTGGCAAATACTTTTTTAAATTGCTAAAAATGTACGTACGTGCTTTGGATGCAATAGATCTTGCTCCCAATCCAAAGATATTAAAAAGCACGAATAAAGGATATTTTTTGAACAAACTAATCAGATCAGAAGAAAAAGAAAATACTGTCCCTTCAAAATTCTGTTAAAGTTGAATTTCCCGGGTATTCGAGGTCTGACAGCACTTGGATTCATTTGGGAAATCAACTTACCCCTGTACAACTAAAGGATTCTGAAATGAACCATTCGTTGTAAAACATACCTACACAGAATATAATATCAGATACATACAACCAGACGTAGCTACGATTTTTGGGCCCTGGCGAATTTTGATTTTGCGCCCTTAATTTAACAAAGTGAAATAAACGAACATATATTACAGATATTTATCCTTTCTCCTTTCTGATATAATTCAATGCAGGTTTAGTTTAACCAGTAGTGTAAATAGGGGGGGGGGCAAAGGGGGACCGCGTAGGGCCCGGGCCCCGAAGGAGCCCTAGGCCTTCGGGTCTTAATTCAACATTTCGTATACTGCTTAAAATATTAATTTTTTTTTATTGTTCGTCATACATTTTTGAAATGTAATTCCGGCGTCACGTTTCATTTCAAATAGACAGACAGAAAAAAAAGCAGGGAGACAAAGAAATGAGATGAACTGGGTAATAAAAACCGTTGCGCCTTGAATAATTTCGGCTTTAACTAAAAAAAACTTCAAACTAATACCTCACTACTTTTTTATAAATTATTAATAAACTTGTATAACTGCGTAATGTCTATGATTTTCATTGGTAGTTCAATTAGTAACTGTTTAAGCTATTTGACACCGACACGTGTATTCTTTACTCTATCTTCCTGGAATTTCTATTATTAGTACGTATGTGTTCGAACTTGAGTGACGCATAGATCCTGATGAAATGAGATGAATAGTGTATATTTAGCAACAGCTACGTTATCTTAATTCTTGGCTTATCGAGAATACTACACTACTTGCCAAATAACACAGGAGAAAGTTTTGTATAAAAAATCAATGCCTAAATACCATATGGTATATTAAATTGACAATAATATGGTATAATGTCTGACAACATGAACTCGTTCTCATTCTAGTTTTCATCACGAAAGAATATTTCTTCAAATAATATATCAAAAGACAAAAATATTTCTTGATATAAAATATAACTTTTGACACAGATTTATATTTAAAATGTTAAAAAAATAAGTCAATTATGGAAAATAAAACATTCACCACTTGTGAACCAGAAACGTCATCAACTATCAACCCTACTCAAGAATCACAAACTTCAATAGTTACCTTGGTACTATTGGCACTCATAAGTTGTGCAACAATATGTGGAAATACGACGGTCATTCTGATTGGAATTTATTCCAAGAAATTAAAACCAATTTTCCCAACCATTCTAATGGTTAACTTAGCCGTGGCTGACCTATTGGTTGGAGTGACAGTGATTCCAATTAATATATTTTTGTCTAAGGTTGGCTATGGAACACTTAACATTGGACTGTGTAAAATTGCAACGGTCATAAATCTGACTTGTTGTGGAGTGTCCTTGCTCACAATGAGTGGAATTGCAATTGATCGCTACATTGGAATCACACGCCCAATGACCTACAAAATCATCATGTCAAGACAATTAAATTTGTTTGTTGTGATCGGTATTTGGGCAGTTTCATTAGGAACCGCGGTGTGTCCACCTCTGACATGGCCTCTGAATTTAAATCCAAACATAAAACAAGACTTTGATTCGTTGTTTATTAAACCGATTTTATGCGTTCTGATCCTCATGGTTCCATTCCTAGTTATTGTGATCGTGTACTACCGAATATACAAATTTATTAATGATCGACAAAATTCATCAACTATTTCAAGCATTGATTCAATTGGAGAAGTCAATTTACGAGTTCATTTCTTTAATACTTTTCACAGAAAATACGTTATAGTTTTGTTAATTATTGTTGTCACATTTGTACTTTGTTGGCTTCCATTCGTTATATTGGTGTGTGTCACAACAATTCAAAAAATTGAATATGAAGGCGGACAGAGCATGATGCATTTGTGTGTTTACTTGGGTTATTTGAACAGTTGTTTGAACCCATTTATCTATGCAGTCCAAGCTAGAAGTTTTAGAATTGTATTGGAAAATATTGTCAAGTGTAAAAAATGAAAATAATAATTAATTATAAAATAAAAAACAAATATTAATTTAGAATTACTCAGAATTTTATTTTAATTTTGAATATTCTAAGCCTCTACTACTTGCAGTCGTTGCATTAAAGTGCTTATCGATTGTCTCATTAGTCCAGCACTGGAAGAAAGAAATTTACCATAAGGTCAAACAACCCAGAATCGGCATAAGGGCAATGAGGCACTTCCAAGCTTACGCAAATGTTTGCATCTCTGGGATTCTACTATCATATTACGTTACATGGGACAAAAATTTGTCTGGTCTCACTACTCATACTCCGATAAGGAGTTTTCTGGCCAAGCAATGTCATGGAACATCAGTGGGTGACTTCCCCTATCGGGCACATTCACCACCAGGATACAAACCGCAGCCGCCTCACTCAATGACCTCCAACTACTTATCGACATTGCCAGTTAGCAATGACAGATAAACGACCGAGTTGGATTAATATCAATTTATGTGAAAAATCCAGTCGTGTAACAAACTGTGAATAAAGGATTCACTTTACTATTTACAAGCTATCCAGTCCCAAGGTTCAACGCAAGGTCTCACACCAAAACGGAAAGAATCCGATCTGGCTAGACAGAAGTCTAACCACAGGAATCTGGATTTATCCCAACTGAGATAATTCAGACGGCTGATATAAATATTAAGAATTTATCCAGCCACTGAAATGCTACAGTCTGTGTTTATCTACAAATTCGTGAACTCAAATCGATTAAGATCTATTATATTAATTTGTACTTTTGTTATTCCATTGTTGAAATCGCTATTGAACTAATATTCGAAGTCACATATACAGAGGATGGGTCATAAGATTCGGTCACAATTTAAGTGGCCCTAGTATAGCGGTGGAATGCCTCATCCAAGTTACAGCATATTCGGTTCATTAGAAAGCTGCAGCGATTCTGAGTAAAGAACAACGAAACTAAAATTTAAATAGTAACAAGCAGGACATTAGGGAAATTAACTAACTCTGGGTAACCCAAGGTCCGTAGTATTTATTTTTGTATATAGTTTTTACACATTAAATTAATCTTGGCTGCAGAATGTAAAATAATTCTTTCTTCTATCTTGTTTTAGAATTTGACAAGGCACTTCAGAAACTTTGAGATTTAACATTAACTGACTGATATTCATTAATTCAATTTAGGTTCGTACTGCCAAAAATATTAGTTATTGACAACATTTTATTATATAATTTTGCATAAATGTTTCCTGATTGAGTGATTTACTTTTCGCCCTTCCACATAAACCTCAGTAATGTTTCGCTGATCCCCGAGCATCACGAACTTTTGAATTTTTTCCCTCAACGTTTCGCGACTGAATCGAGAGAGGGCAGAGCCAATTGATGAAATGTCGATTCTTAGTGCGTCAAATGATTTTCCAACTTCAAAGTTCCCAATTTCTTGTTCCATAGAAAGCACTAATTAGTAATAATTTTAATTATAGAGATGTGAACGTTTTTTTTTGGAATTGGAAAAACAGATTTTGTGGTGTTACCTTCAGCCCCACCTAGCGTTGCCAAGTAGAAGGAATCATCAAATTGTAATGGTTTGTTTTCAAAATTATTCATTCGAATGATTTTGGATGTTAAAATAGCATGGCGCATTGCTTGGAGCATCGATGTACTGAATGCAGCGGAGACATCTTACGGAAAACAGATACAAATATAAATTACAGGGTGATTCGCAAAAATTAACGAAATTTTCTCTACAATATTCGTCGTACGTACTTGTTCCAAGTCCAACTTTGACCCCAATACTTTTGAGTTTTCTAACTGGGCAAAGTCCACGCTCGTATAAAATATTTGATGTCGGACAATGTGCGACTGAAGTTGAATGATCATTCAAGATTTTCATCTCCTCATCCTTCAAGTGCACACAGTGAGCCATGATAGACTAAAAATAATAGAATTTTCATTCCAAATTAAATTAAAAAATTAACATTTTTTTTATCATTTTTCCTTTGTTAAAAATGAATTGTCGTCTCACCTTTGGTGTCAAAAGCCCAGCTTTTTCATATATCTCTGTATAATTCTTATACTGTGGGAATAAATCTAGAACAAGACTATTTTCCTCTTCAGATTCTGACAAATGTGTCTGAAATGAAGGAATTAGATTAAGGAATTATAAACTGATGATAATTTTTTTTTAGAATATTGACAATATCTTCCATAAAAGAGAAAAATAAAAATTTCAAAACCTGAACATGAATATTGTATCTTTGAGCAATTTCTCCAAGACCCTGAAGAAGGTCCTCCGTGCACGAAAGTGCAGATTTTGGTGAAATTATCGGTTGGAGTAGTGGGTTCTGTAAGATAACTCACATAACATTATATCGTTCAAAGTAATTCAAAGCTTGCGCTGGCACGAGTACGTTAATGAATATTTTTAGAATTTTGACCTAACCTTTCGATCCAAAATATTTTTTACGAATTGTTCTGTCATGATGAGACACTCTGGTGTATTTTCCAATGTAGAACTAATAATAAGTGGATCCTTTGTCAATTCCTCGTCAGACCGACACATATTTATGCAAAGTTTTCCAATCAGAGCCCTCTGACCTAAATCTTCAGTCACATCCGCCAATACTTCACAAGATTCACGATATTCAGACGCATAGTAAGTCGCAGTCGTAGTTCCAGAATTGAGTGTAGATTGCTGTAATTTTTTTCAGAGAATTTTTTTTTTGATAATTTCTGAACATATTTTTAAAATATGGACTAATGTCGATTTATACCACAATGTTATTATAGCAAGCCCTGGCAAGTACAGGATCCTTAAAATTGATTTCAGAAGACACTGTAAAATTCTTGATATAATCCCGTAGCTCCTTTTCATGACCAAGAACACCCAATCCAGCAGTCATACTTTGAGCAGCATGGATGTGTACGTCCACGAAACCGGGCATTAAGAATTCACTTCAAAAATTACAAAAACTTTTTAGCGTATTTTTTTTTAAATGTTTTAAGTTCCAATTATAATTGAAAAACTTACGAATTTTTCAATCTCCAAATGCTCTCATTCCCAAAATGATGTTTCTTTTTGAGCTCACTCAGATTGTCCGTCGTGTCCAAGAATTTTATCGGCAGAAAATCGAGAAATGGCAATGAAAGGCACCCGTAGTAGTAGTGAGTGGGGAATTGGTATATGTACCTTTCCATGTTCCACACCGATGACCCCATTTGCTACCGTAACGAGGGGTTTTTGCTCACTTTCGGAATGAGCGTAGGCTCCTACAAATACTTTCAAACGTCGATGTTCGTGATGACGGTGTATTTGATGATGAATGCGTTTCTCTTCAGACATATTATTTTCAAAAATAATTTTAAAATTCAAAAATTGTTGGAAGTTGTTGAATTCAAAAACACATTGCTCGGGTTTGTCTAAACTGACTTGGCAAGTGTGAAAGTCTGTAATGAAACTACTCATTACGCTGAGCGTTGTAATCAAGGTTACTATAATTTAAGTGTATGTGACAAAATACTCACCATTTGTCTTTTTCCTCATTTGTGGTTTCGCTAATTAATATTAATTACGTGTAAGTATTTTCTCACAACCGCAACTCTAATCAGACACGACTAATTTCACTGAACTGAATCCAGTACAGTCCAGTGTACAATGCAATATAATTAAAACGTGGTATGGTCATTTTAGGAATGGGACACCTTGTGTGTCATGCCCTGGCATTGTTCTGCTAAGGTTATGATTCACCCTGTACAGCACATTATATTATGTTCCTTACTTGCTCTGACCTGAATTGATTCTACTACTTTAATATTTTTGTGTGTAAGTGCGTGTGGTGAGTACAATGATACGAAGTTTTGAATGAATATGAAAAACAAAAGGTAAAAGTTTTTGCTTTGCTTTACGCACTTCCACTCATGGACAAAAAGTACCCGAAAAATCTTTGAGTCTGAAATGTTGAAAGATAACATTAGATTTTACATGGAGACAGACATATGTAGAAAGTTGGATTCCCATTCAGAATTCGCATATTCTTTCCTTCACATACGAATTCCCATTCAGTGGATTTTGAGCCCTTGAGCGGTGCCGAGGAATTCAGTGTGGTTCATCAGTCAGCATTTCATGAGTTTTATATTCGGAAGGCGTGAACGAGGAATGGATAGTAAATTCTGTTCTTGTTATGAATCACTCTGTACTCAATATTATCCTGTGCTGAGTGCTGATGATGCTGGTTTTGTTTGTGTTGGGAGTATTTGATTATTTTTGAGAGAGAGAAAAAGGGACCACACCACAGAATTTGGGATTTATGACTCTGTGTCACTTTTAATTCTGTGGTCGTTGTGTTGTAGAAAGTCGTGTGAAATCTCCGCACTCCACTCCACTAGTACTACGCCACTCTACATAATGTTCAAAGAAAAATCTACACATTTTGTTTCCCATTGTGTTCATAAATCTTGACACCTGTCTCTGAGCACTCATCCTCCTCCCTTCCTTCCTCTCTTGTGGAGAACGGTGATTAAAAATCACAATATTCATACTTACTTAGCACTAGAGGTGGCAAAGGGCCGAATTTTTCGGCCCCGGCCCTGCCCAATCTACTCATGTTTTAAATATTAGTTCGGGTCGTGTTTCCTGTGTTGTAGAAATAAATACATTACACGTACTCACAAGGAGAGTAAAAATTAAGGCGGCACGTTGGGTACCTTTAACTGTACTAACGAATTTTTATTTAATGATTTTATTGAGGAATAAAGTTTTTTGTAATTAAGTGCCCAATTCTCACAATTTCTTGTTGAGAAAATTAATAATTAATTGAAAAACACAGCATTGAAATGCAGGAAAATGTATGTAAATCAAAATGTAAATTGTTATGGGCCACCCTGTGTTCATGTGCATGTGTATGTAATTGCAAACCTTAAATAAAATTTAAACTGGACACTAAAAATCGATGTAAACCTTTTAAAGACGAATCATAAAATACGTGCATGAGCTTGAGATTTTCCTTCGCGTCGCTTTTTGAGTTTCTATTATGAATTTCAAGACCGCTTTCGCTTTTCCCTCTCGTAAAATTCTAGTGACTCTCAAACCAACCGAATCTTGTCTGCCATCAAATCTTTTTAAACGATAAAATAAAATAAAAATTTGACCACGCACGGGTAAAGATGAATAATGTAATGTGATGTGGACCTTATCATTTGGACTTTACCTTCTCTATCCAGAATCTTTTGGTAAGATTAGATATCGTGCTGTATCTAGAAACCTCTCTCTTTCTGTTATAAAAATTACATGACTCCAAAACGAGCAAAGTCATTAAATTCTTATTTGACTCCTTGAGCTACACACGGCTTTGTTTACTGTGCGTAGTCCAAATTCTGTTAAATTTTATTACCTAGTTTCCATTATAGTCTGAGAGGAACATAGCTCAGAGCTTTTAAGTTAAAAAAATATAGGCTATAATATTTTGATTTGGGTTTTAAAAATAAGGCGTCTAAATTTTCCCTCCAACCAACTCAAAGACTTGACTTTATGCTTTATGCCTTTTTTTTCGTCCAAGTGGTTAAACTTGACAGCAATAGCAATAAATTCGTCATGGTAGTTTTATGTCACTGGACGGCACGGGCCGCGGACTCCTAATGTTTTCATATAAAAACATGAGTGCAGTGAGTGCGGAATGTGGAAACACAAAAACCTAGAGAGAAGGAAACAATGATACGATCGACCGCTGTCCTGTGCGTCCACACAAACACACACCAAAAATATTTTTGGCAACAAAAAAACAACGAGTGTTGAGTTTTTGGTTCACAAAATTGGATCATTCGTCATTTTTGAGATCGGAATCTTTCATTTCTCTTGTCA
>JAQIXO010001599.1:0-11828 GCA_034700305.1 Protaphorura armata | reverse complement strand
TCAATTTACCAGACAGATAATTACATTATACGGACTGTCTTCAAGAGTTCAAATTAGGTTCAAGGATAATACAGAAAATGAATTACACAATTATCTAAATGCTGAATAATATCAAATCGGTTTTAAAATACTTAATCTACAAACTGAACATATTCCCCACCATTGAAACACAGTTTCAATCAAATAAAAATTAAGCTTCATCTTTTGTCTAGAAGCAACGTCAATTTCAAAAAAATAAAAACATATCATAAAAGTAAAATAAATGTTTCACAAATGATCACACCAGAGATTTGGTATTCCTCCTACACCGTATAACTCACACTATAATGTAAGATGTATAATGTGTAAGAAAAATGCCAACTCTCTGGTTCACACACAAAAGTAAATTATTCCACGATTTACCTACATTGCTGCTGTCGTTGTTTCTTCACTATAGCTGTCCGTGTTGGGCAAAAGGCATAATTTGACGATGGGACGTTTGACCTCTCTTTCCGCTGTCTTGACAGTTGCGACTCGTACATGACCGTCTGCTCCAGGGTGAGTGGTGATGATGCGACCGAGTCTGAACTTCAATGGGGGCAAATTGTCCTCCTTAATGAGTACAAGATCTCCAACTAGACACTCAGTCCGATGCTGCAACCACTTGGGCCGTTGCTGGAGTCGTGACAGGAATTCTCTCGACCACCGTCTCCAAAAATGCTGGGTCACCTTTTGTACTCGCTGCCTTCTCGTTAGTCTGTTCTCCTTCTCTTGGGTCAGGTCATGATCAGGAATGCTCAAAAGAGAATCTCCAATGAGGAAATGTCCTGGAGTCAGTGCGTCCAAATCATCGGGGCGGGTTGATACAGGTGTCATCGGCCGTGAATTCAGGCAAGCCTCAATTTGAGCGACCGTCGTGGTCAACTCCTCAAAATTCAACCTGGCTGTCCCAACTACTCGGTGAAGGTGATGCTTCACTGATTTTACTCCTGCCTCCCATAATCCGCCAAAATGTGGAGCTCGGGGCGGGTTGAAGTGCCACTGGATCCCATCCAATGACAATGCATCTGAGACTTGTTGATTGTGAGCTTCAGATTGAATCAAGCTTGCCATCTCTTTCAGTTCCCTGGACGCCCCAACAAAATTAGTTCCACAGTCGCTGTGGATGTCCCGTGGTCTTCCTCGTCTAGCAATGAATCGTCTGAGGGCTGCCATGAATGCATCCGTAGATAAAGAGCTAACGACTTCAAGGTGGATTGCATGGCTCACAAAGCATATGAAAAGAGCCAGATAAGCCTTGAAAATCACCTTGCTTCTGCTGGGGATTGCACGGACAGAGAAAGGACCCGCGCAGTCTACGCCACATGTCAGGAATGGCCTGGCTGGGGTGATTCGTGACGCTGGTAGATTTCCCATGAACTGTTCCATGGTTGACCCACGATGACGACAACATGAGACACATTGCTTGAGCCGAATAGCATCTTTGGCTCCAATTATCCAAAATCGTCTCTGAATCATATGATGGACAAGCTGAGCACCGCCGTGGAGGGTCATCTTATGAGCATCGTCAATGATGAGTCCAGTCAAATAATTGTGTCTAGGGATGAGTATGGGATTCTTCCGATTTTGTGGTATTGGAGCATTCTGCAGGCGTCCACCAACTCTAAGAATTCCATCATTGCCAACAAACGGGTTGAGACTTCTAATCTTACTTGAGGATGGAAGACTCTTCTTGTGAACCAATGAACGCATCTCACGTCCAAATTCATCTTTTTGAACAGTCTTGATCCAAAAGATCAATCCATGCTTCATCTCAGCAACTGATAATGGACCAGACTTCCTGGCTGCAATCTTAGACCTGCAATTGAACAAAAAACGAAGAACCCAACCGGTTACACGCTCTACCTTTACAAGGTTGGACATCTCAGTCAACTGGAACGGATGTGGGATGAGACGTGTTGCTGCTGTTGTAATTGATTGTTTTCTTCCTTGCTCTACCATAGCTAGACAAATCGGTCCAAGTTCAGTACCAGTGGTTTGAGGATCAGGACATTCTTGCATTAACCATTTCGGTCCCCGCCACCATAAAGGATGCTACTTTAGTTCTTCAGGGTCAATTCCCCGTGATGCACAATCAGCAGGGTTGTCTACTCCTCTCACATGACCCCAACAGTTGCTGGGAATTATCTCTTGGATTTCTGTGACCCTGTTGGCCACAAATGTTTTCCAGGCTGCTGGGTGTCCCCGAATCCAAGCAAGAACAACAGTTGAGTCTGACCAGGCTCTGACTTCTGTAAAGTCCAACTTGAGGGACTTGAACAGTTGACATCGTCTTCGCCAAGAGAAGGGCACCGCAGAGCTCAAGTCTTGGAAGAGAAATCGGGTTGGATGGGGCGACACGAGTTTTAGAAGTAACAATGGATATTATGAGATCTCCATGGTGCTGATTTGCCTTTGTATAGACGACCGCCGCATACGCTTTCTCAGAAGCGTCACAAAAACCGTGAAGGCTAATTTGAGTGGTCATCTGGGGTTTAAGGCATCTGGGAATGGAGATGGATTCAATGGCAGGCAAATGGACACGGAAAGTTAACCAGGATTCCAAAATGTCATCAGGTAGAGCTTCGTCCCAGCCAGTCCCTGCTTTCCAAACAGATTGAAAAAGAATTTTACCTCGTATTATTATCGGAGCCAACCAGCCAAGAGGATCAAATATCTTCGACATCTCAGAGAGGAAATTTCTCTTTGTAGTAGTTAATAGACTCGTTGCAGGCAGGTTGACCTTGAATGAAAACGTATCTTCTCTCGGGTTCCAGTGTACACCAAGAGTTTTGATAATGTTATCTCTGTCCAAATTGAAAGGCATCTCAGTCTCCCTTAGTTCTGCTGGAATGGCTGCCATGACCTCAGGATCGTTGGACCACCACTTCCTCAATTTGAAACCCCCACGTCGTGCCAACTCTACGGACTGCTGTTGCTTTTCAATTGCCTTGGTTGTAGTTTTATCTCCTGACATGAGGTCATCCATAAAATAGTCACGCAACATTGCTTCAGCTGCAAGGGGTAGCGATTCTTCTTCATCCATGGCCAATTGTTTTAGAACACGAGTTGCATGAAATGAACCGGACGCTGTGCCGTATGTAACAGTTAGGAGTCTGAATTCTTGGACTTCTTTCCTTGGATCGTCTCTCCATAAGATTCTCTGGTATTCAGTGTGGGGTGATTTGACAGGTATCTGCCTGTACATTTTCCCAATGTCAGCAGTCAAAGCCACGACGTGTGTTCTAAAACGCATTAGGAGAGAAATCAAATTATCTTGAATTGTGGGACCAACCTTCAAGTTGTCGTTTAATGAGAACCCAGATGATGTCTTCGATGACGCGTCAAAGACGACCCTGAATTTTGTTGTTGTTGAGGATTCCTTTTGGACAAAATGATGTGGTATGTAGTATGGTACTACAGATGAGATGAGACCAGCAGGATTGACAATTTTTTCCATGTGTCCCAGACTCTCGTACTCAGTCATGAAATCAACATACTGCTTTCTGTGAGTTGGATTGGCCTTCAGTCGTCTCTCCAAACTCAACAGTCTTCTCATGGCAATGTCTCGAGAGGCCCCATCTTCGGTGGATCTGTCTTGAATGGAAGAGAAACTGAATAAACTCCATCTGAGTTACGGGTGGTGGTGGACACAAAATGCTCCTCCGCCTCTTTCTCTTCTTTAGTCCAGACACGACCAGCAGGCACAGACTCCAATTCCCAGAATCTCTGAAGAGACTGGTCCAAGTTGACCTCTGCGTGATGAACATCGATGTTCATTGACTTCGTTTGAGTGGGACCCGCGACCAACCATCCAATTTTGAATTGTTTGCAATTGGATTACCAGGTCCACCCGACTTCTTGCCCTCTAACAGAATATGCCCATGAACAGTATTATTTAACTCACAATCATCTCCGACCATTAGGCTGTACATTTTGAGAGTAACCTTATCCGGATGGTTTAACATCTCTCTCTTTGTGAAATACTGAGGTGGTACTCCCATTTCGTGAATCATTTTATTTGCTGGAATATCCACTTTGGCAAATATACCGCGACACGGGAATCCATAGTCGTTGAATTCACGCAATTCTGCAAACTGCGCTAGCATTTCACAGTACTTGCCTTTGAATTAACTGACTGCGAAGTGCTGGAGTGGGTTCTGGAGAAATTGGATTTTGCAACCATCGACAAATGCATATCTTATCGTTTGTTGTAAGTGAGGAGCTAAGACAGCAAAGGTGTACCATGATAAACGCTTTGCTTTTGCAATACCGACAGCAATTATAATTTATCTCAAATCGATTGTGGCCACACGCTACAATCGGTTTGAGATAAATTATAATTCATGTACATACCAGTTCAGGCCGGATGTAATTAAATCTCACTTACTGACTTGTATCTACCGTGAAGCAGAAATTAAAGATCAACAAATTGTTTATTTGCGCTTCCATCTCTGTACGTTTCATTACTTGATGGATCGGCTTCGAATTTGGCATGCGAATAAAATGAGTCGCTTTTTAATATTCAATCAAGTACTTTGAGTACGAAATATTTATAATGAGTCGAATTATTTCACACAATTTTTACCGCCCAACATATTCTATTAATTCATAGACACGACACCGCTGTACCAAAGTCAGTTATTTCACTTCTACCAGTCCAATCCGTAATTGACTCTAAAAGTATTCAAAGTTCGGCCTGAGATTTGGATCGAGAATCCAACAGTCACTCATTAATTGAAATCTGTGCTTGTTGGAAAAATAAATGTATCAAGTAGTACAAAAAATACATACAAAATTCGCCCTTTGGTTAAAAAAATAAATTAACATACATTTTTGAGTTTGCGTGTAAGGGTTGTTGCAATGGACACCCGGTGGTTGAAAGCGAATAAGGAAAAGTAGGACTCCATTCTAGGGTTCTATAAGGCTCATCTCCAAGAGTAAACATTTCCCAAAGTGTGACGCCAAATGACCACACATCAGATTTTGTGCTCATGGTTCGATCGAGCAGAGTTTCAACGGCAGTCCATTTCCATGGCGGTCGGGACTAAATATTATACGTACGTATTTCAATCTTACTAGGTTGTAAATTTTTAACTCCCTACATATACACATACGTTTAATTCAAATAATAAATGTTCAAAAGAGTATTACCTGTGACGAAGCGACGTAAGTCGCATTCGTGTAAAGGTGATGAGAAAGGCCGAAATCACAAATCTTAGCCGTTCGATTTTTGTCCAGCAGAATATTCCGGGCAGCCAAATCACCGTGAATTACCTGGGCAATTAATTATTTATTAAGAATGGGTATATCAAATAGGTAAGCAAAAATAATTTTGGTCACAACTTGTTTGTTGGCTAGATGGATCATTCCAGACGCAACTTGAGATCCCCACCGAATCAAATCTGTTGTGCAGAACATTTGAACGTCAACCGAAACGTAGTGACGTGATCTGTGAAATTACAAATATTTCAAATAAGAATTTTCGTAAAAAATGCACACACTTGCAATGTTCAAGTGAAGCATACCCATTTGGCGTCTCAGAAGCAGAAGTTTCCATTTCGTCAATGAAAGACTGATTGTAATATGTTAAAAAATCTTTCAAGCTCCCAAACTCACAATATTCGACAGTAATGAAGAGAACACCTGCCGTACATTCAAATATTTATTTACGCCATTAGAATGTTCATTTTAGTATAATTTTGTGTGTGACCGTAACCTCCCCGAAGTCTCATTGTGTTTGCTCCAGAGAACTCGGCAATATTATCGTGTTTTCCAACGTACGCCATTAGTTTGATCTCTTTCAGAAACTCTTCAACTTCTTCAGGCAGAGCATTTGGCTTTGGAATCTTAATTGCACATTGGATTCGCCCCACCTTTGGTTCCATCTCTACAGTACCCAAGTAAACATCACCCGAGACTCCGTGCCCCATCTTTCCACCTAGCGTTTACATTAATTCAAGGTCAATCGGGACCAAGCATTCTCTACTTAGTTCCACTATAGTGTTCGTACCTTTCTCAATAAGATTGGATTCTATTTCGTACATCTCTCTATTAAAAGGTTGACTACAAATCTTCTCAATCTCAGAATCACCCTTGCCGTCCAAATCGTTTCCAACTTCAAATGGGAGAATGGTATCCTGTGGGAGATGCCATCTCTTTTGAGTATAAAATTCACACTACAGCTTTGAATATTTAAATAATTATCTAACAATAAGTGTAATTTTTGCTCACTGGGATACGCCGCTTCACTATGATCCACGTTACGAGAACCATTGTGCACACGATAACTCCGCTGGCACGGAACACTAATTTTAGTTATTCAACAAGATTTAATTGTACCGAATCAATTAGGTATGCAAAAAATTACCAATTATATTAGTCATTTGTGGAAGTGAATCCTGCACCATGATCTCACAGGACTCTTCATCCTCGTTCAACGGACAATCCGATATCCCATCACAATTTTGAGCTTCCTTACCGTTTGAAAACTTTGGAATGCATTCACCATAAACACCACATTCAAATTGGTCTTTTTTGCAAGGCTTCAGTGCTCGGCAGTATTTTGGATCTTCATCTGAATTATCAGAACAACTATCGTTGACTCGATTGCACCCTGTCTGCAAATCTACACATTCACCATTATGACAAGTGAATTGGAATGAACCGTATCTATATAGAAAAATTAGTTCCGTCATAATGCAGACAGATGTTTCTGTTTTTCTAAATTTATTACTTTAACGTAGAATTCAGCCATCTTAGAGCCTGAATAAGTAGAAAAATGCTCCAGGACCGCATGCACGATTTTTGCTGTCAAATGTGTTCACAAAACCCATAAATGTGTAGCTGCCGTTATGTTCGACAAGAGCACCGCTATCCTTCCGGATGCAAACCTCTTCGTGGTTATCTAGGAATCGATCAGTATTATTAATTAAATGAAAAAGATTTTTTGTGAGTAATGCGAATGCGACAATACTTGAATTTCGTTGCTGAACAAAACCACAAGCACGATTTTTTTATTCTAATTTATATCCTTCCTCTTCAGTGTGAGTCTACCAAACCTTTTGACACTCGACGTCACTGCTTTAAATCCTTGTTACGGTCCCAACCACCAATAATGGCTGTTGTATTTTGAGCAAATAATTTGTCCAACCATTTCTCGGCGTCATCGTCCGAAATATTGAGTGGTAATTTAGGAAGACATACTGGTCGAATTGTTGTGTCCATTTGAATTGGGGTTTTTAAGTGAATTATGATGTTGTCAAATTCTGTGAGCATCCAAAAGTCCATGAATGTTCTTCCATCGAATTTAGGGTGTGGTTGTATAAATGACACCTGTGTAATTCAATAGATAAATGGCTAGGGATTTTTCTTGTCATAATTATTTGCTTCGTACCTCAATCGGCGTTGACAAACTTGTTCCATTATCTGAAACGCTGGTTAATAGTGAGTAATTACTCGATGGTAAGAATCCTAGTTTATCCGTTTTAAAATTAAATGGACCCGGACGACTGTCTGTGTAAGTTATAGTACATTTTAATAATATTATAACCATTGAAGGGTAAGATAATTTGATCTTCAAGTAAAAGTATCTAAGATACAAGTTGTATCCACCATCCTCCGTCTATTTAGTTTTAGGGGAAATAAGTTCAATATATAAGCATCTTGTATTGTATCATGGCGTCAAATATTTTGTATAGATATTTTCGAGATACTCCTACTAATATATTGGCCATCAATGATTGCAACTAGCATGCCTTTGTATTTAACTTACATGTTAGGACCGTGTAAGGATCTAGAATTGTACACACAAAATATTCTGGAGGCTCATTTCCAACATACACTCTCAGAGTAGTTGTCCATGGACTCTCTTCCGCTTCTCTCTCTCTATAAATACAATCTGGAATAAAATCAAGGAGTAATCAACTTGTCTGAATGAAAATGTGCAGATTCCCACGAACCTATGACATTATAAATGTATTATCAGCAAAAAAAAAATTAGCTGATGCGGAAAATATACAATGGCATCATTTTTGATATGGAATATCTTACCATTTTTGTTCGCTCTGTTGAATTTCTGAAATCGCACTGTTAACTCGCAAAGTTACCAACGTAATCAACAGTAAGTGGGAAATTAAATCAAGACATATTTTTGACATTTTATTACTAGTCCCGATTTATTTTGACGTTTTGTAGAAATGCACGTACTCAGGCACACATGTACATAAAATTCAATGAAATCACTGGAATAATTGAAGGTGTGTAATTCTAGACTGTACTTAACGCACGCGTAAGTGAGCAGGTTATGGTCAACACCTTTCATACATACGTAGATTCTGAGAATAACTAGTACGTGTAGGTATATATTGTGATGCTAATTTATATTTTAATTTAAAACGCCTGCATAAATATTAGATGAATATTCATTGCGTTTCAGGGAAACAAGAGTAAATAAATAACACCATGAATACGAGTATCTTGTATAGTGTACTCACTCAATTGACACTTGATTAGACCTAATCCTGAGTGCATGGTGGTGTAAAGTAATACGACACACAGCATAGCAGTGGATATTGCAGAAAAATGTATACGATGCGGTCTATGCATGTGTATTGCGTATTTTTAAATATTCAGGTCTTTAATTATATTGTAGTATTATTTTTTTGTATTTCCGGTTTGAATTTGTATCGCAATTATTCATAACATGTGAAGACTCCGTAACAAGTCAGTTTGACTTGGCCGTGTCAATGAAGGAAGAAAAGACTAGGTTTCAACTGAAATGACTAATGTGAATAAATAGACGAGTAAACAGACAGGCAGTTCTGTATGAATGTGTGTGAGTATTTATTACATAGTCGTCGTGAGACCAAACTCTGTCGTGAGGAGCAAGATTTGGAATGAGAAATAAAATGTTTGACTACACAATATATAAGCTTGGCTGTAAAAGGTAATCAAGGTTAATAAGGTTATCACAGGTTAATAATATGCACTGCTTATCTAGTTATGAGTTGGCCTGAAATGAGAATCAATACATACATGTTTCACACACACAATCTGAATTTACATCAATTTACCAGACAGATAATTACATTATACGGACTGTCTTCAAGAGTTCAAATTAGGTTCAAGGATAATACAGAAAATGAATTACACAATTATCTAAATGCTGAATAATATCAAATCGGTTTTAAAATACTTAATCTACAAACTGAACAACATGTATACCGCACATAACATAAGCCATTAGTTTGTACAGTGTTATTGCTATCTTTAATCGGAATCATAACTTCTGTAAATGACCAATTAGAGGCCGGATCTTAAATAGAAGCATGTGCTGCTCAAACAGAAGTCGGGTCTAGACCCGGCTTATACGTATACCTCCTGGGTTAAAAATTGACCCGGGCTGGAATAGAAGCCGGGTCAGAGACTTCAAATTTTAGTTAGAAGCCCGAGCTTTTGATCGGTCATTTACGGTATATAACTTTATTCAACACAAATTGAGAAATACCTACTCCGATAAAATTATTCCTCTGTTCTAATAATTAAAAGCCAGTGGGTGGTTTAATCAATCATTTCAATTGTGAATTTTATTTACTGTGCATTATATGTAATGTAATGTAATCACATCAAAATGAACTCATTTCTCTTCTGCCAAACTGGATTGACCTCCCTCATATCATTTTGTGATAAAATGTCTAACTAGATAGATAATCGAATACCGACAGATAATTTATGTACAGTAGAGCTTTTCGTAATAAAATTGAGTCAATAGGGTGTTTCCATGTGTGCAGTGCAGTGTGTACAGTAGACAAAATTATTTTCTCTGTTCTTCGATCATTTACTAAGATTGAGGTTACTTTAATCAAAAATACTGACATTGTAAAAAAAATAGAGATTTAATTTTGAAAAGCTTTTTAGAGCATTTTGCGTTTACCAAAATAAAATTGTTGGCTCACTTTATCGTGAAGTGATAAATCGAAATCTCAAATACGTTTTTACAGAGGTAATATTTTTACAGTATTTTTACAGATATTATTTCTATTATATTTAAAGAAAATACACTCATTAATTTACATAGCCGAAGCCGAATCAAATATCATGTGCATTTTCCTGTGGCTTTTTATTGCGAACACTTCCCATTTGGCCTAGGAATTTGCATATTAATTATGCAGTTACTCTAGTAGTAGGAAAATCCAGTGGAGAAAAACTTCTTTAAAGTTTCTTTTAATTAAAATATGTTGTTTATTGCAGGTTCTCTGAAGTCTCACCCATGGCTAATAATTTTAACAATGAATCCGATACGCCGGCTAACCGTGAGCTCGAGTTCTGCTATCAATTTGCAACTCGTTGTTTCACAATTTTGGACGTCAGGAAAGAATTTGATGCCGGTGGGAAGACTAAAGATAAATCTGACATAGAGAGTGAACTTATAGGAACATTTGGTTACGTTACCGGCGGTGCAGGCGGAATACTTCTTGAAACAGTTTTACCATTCTCAGGATCAGGTATAATTCCAAAAGCGCTTGCCAAAACCGGCAATACTATTTCCAAAAAGATTTCAATCCAGCATTTAACAAAGAAACAAAGAGAAAAAAATAAGAAAATTCACGATGCAATGAATGTTGAACAAATTAGCCGGGACAATTTCTTATCCGTCTTCATTTGGGCAGGCCTTGCAATTTTTCGAGTCTATGAATGTCAATTTTTGGGCGTGACCCGAAAAGAAAAAGATGGACACCTGAGTTGGAAACGTGCAATGTCAAAGTTGGCGGAAGATGGAGCTGAAAGGATCTACAATTATATATCAAAACTGCCGCCTGACGAACGTGTCACATTTTCAAAATCATTCCAAGATCCTTGGGAAGCTTCAAAATCTATTTTCAAAGCAGTTATGTGTGGCAAATCCAAGCAAACAAATGTTAATAAGATAAGAGGGAAAAAAGGTCACAATCTCGCCTACTCAGTCGATGACAGAGAACATAAAGTAGAAAAAGAAGGAATGGTGACCACCGCAGATTTTTTTGACCAGTTGCAGAAGAATTACCAAGAAAATGAAGAGACAGACTTTGAATTAATATTCTTGGACAAGGAGAGCGCAGTCTGTCGAGTCACTCAGATTCTTAACTACATTGCAAAACGATTTTATATACAAAATAGCGACGAGTCTGTGCTGCTGGTCAAAAATACCGTAACAACATTAGCTTCTGCCACTGAGGAAATCCATGAGCAAATTTTTAATATTCACTCAGCAGTTGTCAACAGTCAAGGTAATAAAAATAACCCTGAGTTCAATTTATGTAAATTACTCCATCTAATTTTATATTTTCAGATTCTCCAGGAAACCTTAAGGGAAGAATATACGGAAATCCTGTCCAAATTGACAGATTTATAGAACGATCATCATTAATTAAAGAAACACACTCAGCACGTAACAGTGGAGCAAGGGTTGTCATATTTTCTGGACAAGTCGGCACAGGTAAAACACAAGAAGCAATCCGCTATGCATTGGCACAGCGACGATTTGAGAACAGCATGAACATCATTTTTCTCCAGAGTGAAACAATACACTCTTTGAACAATGGACTGAGGGATTTTGCAAAATCTTATCTAAAGATTCCAAGTCACAGTAAAAATTTATTTGAATTAGTTGTGTCTGAAATGAGTGATAAAAATGTCATATTCATTTTAGACAATGTAGACAATGTAGGCGAAGAGTCAATTCTCCATCAGATACCTTCTCCCTCAATGCCTCACTCCCACCAAGTACTTGTCACAACCCAACTGGACAATGTGTACAGCGAAAAATATTG
>JAQIXO010001598.1:0-11829 GCA_034700305.1 Protaphorura armata | reverse complement strand
CTTCTCTACTCTTTGGACGCACTCAACCTTTGAATCTCCATCCTTTCCATCCTACGCATCCTGTCCCGCTCACTCTCCACTCTCCACTTTGACTGAGATGAGATGAGACTCATTTCCGTCTCTCACGTCTCGCTCCTCTGCACCCAAACACATCTCATCTCATCTCATCTCATCCACATCCACATGCACTCCAACCAACATCCTTTCCACGGGACATCCCGTCTTAGACACACACACTCAGACCACCTTGAGTCTTGAGTCAATTGGTGTTGGTCTCTTTCTTGAGTGGACCTCCGGTCGTTCATCCACCTCACCTGTGCTCCTCAATCTCAATCACTCTCTCTCATCCTCAGTCCAATTAAACCCATTCCCTTCATCTCCATGTGACCCATCTGACCCATTCTCACTCCATTGAGTGACCCTATTGTTAGTCCATAGAGATAGAGATAGACCTCCTCATTAGCCCACCAACAATATCCAGCACCCATGAACACTCTAATCAAATCTCATCTGGACATGTGGAAATGCAATGGGGACACAGAGTCCAATCATACTCATACTCAAGACACAATGAAATGAAATGAACATGTGAGGTGGGTGGGATGTTGGGATGTTCTTCTGAAATGGAGTGGAATTGAATTGAATCCACTCTCACTCATCCAGACCAAACCATCACTCTCACCTCTCCTCATTAACACATGGCTCATCCTCATCCACATCTTCATCTATCCACACCGAACCGAATGACACCAATTACGAATGACACAACTCAACTCCACATGCTCACACTACCATCATCTCACCTCCATCCATCCATCCATCCACTCTTACTCACAACCATAAGTTTGGTCTTCAGAAATCATTCAGGGCTCTACCTCCCTCCATCCCATTTCATCCTGTCTAATCTAATCTTGTTCTTATGACCTTCCCTGACCTCTCGGGGGTCCACCTATGAGATGAACAGACCAAGTTCGATTGATAACTCCTCTTCCTTGTCCTGGTTCACTCTGAACCCTTTGTCTCCATCTCTGACCTACATGTGCCTCCGGCTCCCACTCATCCACACCACACACCACATTCCCACTCTTACTCGTTCTCTCACTTCCACCTCTTCCACTTCTAGTTGACCTTTGACCTTTGACCACCTGGACCTTGAACAGTTGACTGTGGTTGACTGTAGTTGGATGGTGAAGAGATGAGAAGGAGAGATGAAGAGATGAGGAGTTGTTGGTTGGTGTGGTGGACAGGTGGACTATGGTGTCCGTTTCTTTGCTTTGGTTTGTTTCTTCTTGTTCCTCTTACGGAATTCGCAAATCCACACGTAAAGGAATTTGCGGATCTGCACTTGATTCCTTTCCCCTGCTTTCTACTCTCAACAACTAGAAAGAAAACATAAACGTAAGACAGAAACCCGGATAGCCGGATCCAAACCTTTGGACTCCATACATTAGTCAATTAGTCAAATTTTTCCTTTCAACCCACGCCTAAGGAGAGCAGAAGTAAAAATTAGGACGTTACTCCAACCAGATTCCAACCAGACGACCCAGACACACCACACGCACACCAGGCCCCAGTGTCAAAGTGTCAAAATCGAGAACCAGGTCTTATTAGTCCAGTAAGAATGTATTAGATGTAAATCACATGTATGGGAAAACTATATAAGAATTTATAGCTATCCCATAAATTTTATTTGGTTGTAAATTAAATACTCTTTCCTTACTTGTTAGTGTTAGCAGAGCTAAAACTAGTGCAAATAGAATAGAAATGTTCTGTAAAACTGCCTGATCATCTTTCCTCTCTACTTTCTCCTTTCTCTTTTTCCTTATCTCGTCAAATAAACTGTTGTTGTTAGAATGAGAACTTACGATTAGTCTGTGTAGTTCAAAATCATTTGGCTGCAACACAAATGACCGCTAGACATAGACATAGACTAACTCAACATGAATAATTGAATATGACGACAGAGGGAAAAGGAACAGACAGAGCAATGGGGGCAAAAGCCCATTCTCTGTCATTCTCATCTCTCTCGGATCTACTTCTCTGCCCGGGGATGGGGTGGTGGAGGAGAGAGGAAGAACGAGAAAATCAAGTCATGGGGAAATAGAGATAGGTAAGATGTAGGTGTAGGTGTAGGTGTAGGTGTAGGGACTCTTCCATGGGACCATCTCCATGCCATCCATCCACTCTTTCTTTCCCTTTTCATTCACAGTTTATCAAGGACGGTGTGGGTCTCATTCTGATCATGTGATCTAGCAATTGAAGAGAAATTCTGATCATGTGATCTAGCAATTGAAGAGAAATTCTGATCATGTGATCTAGCAATTGAAGAGAAGATGAAGATGAGGAGAGAAGAGAAGAGAAGAGCATGTGAGTTGTGTCCCTCTCTCCCCCCCTCAATCCCCATGCATGTGTGGAGTGAGAGTGAGAGAAATTCCTGGACTCGGAACTGGAGAAATGGAGAAATGTAGAAATGGAATAGCGTAAGAGGGAGAAAGTGAGTGAGGGAGTGGGTTGGTTCTGGTTCTGGTTCTGGTTCTCCTCACTCCGTAGGATCGGGATCAGATCAGATCAGATCAGGTTAGGTGTGAACAAGGGATGAAGGGAGGAAGGGATGAAGAGATGGAGTCTATGCTCACATCACACCCACCCACACTCACACACACTCACACACAGAACAGAATCATTTTGGGGTTTTTCATGTTGAGCGGATGAGGGTGAGGATGAGGATGGTATGGGTATGGGTATGGTGTGGTGTGGACTCTGGGCAACGGTTTCTCACTCACTCAATCTCTCTCCCATTCCTATCTCTCCGTGTGCAAGAGCATGAGGAAAATAGAAAATCCATAGGAAGTCTAGGTTGGGGTTAAGACCATTAGGACTAGGACGGGTTAGTCAAGTCAAAGTCAAATGATAATCTCACAATGAACAAGGCTTGAGTGGAAAACCTCAGGTGTAGAGGTGTAGAGGTGTAGAGGTGTTTGGATTAAAAAAGAAAAGAGACAAAGAGGGCAAGAGTTGATTTCTGAGTTCTCAATCTCAATCTCACACCCATACCCATACCAATGTCACACCTTATGCTTATATCCTTATCCTTACGTCATTCATGTGATGTCCTGATGTCATGTCATGTACCCAGTCCGATCCGAACCCCACACTTGGACTCATTTCATTGTTTCAACTCCATTGCCCATTGCCCATTGCCCATTGCCAATTGCCCATTGCCCATTGCCAAAGTCCATAGTCTTTGGCCCAGAGTCCATGTAATGTAGGACTATGACTAGGATGAAGGAAGACTGACGAGAGTGAGGGAGTGAGTTTTGCCCACCATAATTAGTTAGTTAATTCCTATCCCCATTCCCATGCTTACCTTACCATGTTCACCTTACCCTCTTGTCATTTGGACCACACATAAACACATTTCAAACCATTCATTTATTCTAACAAATACAATTATCCAATAGATGTGAATAGAATATAAGAGTTGACAGAAATCCATTTGTGAGGACAAGACAAGGGGTGGGATGACTGGGATGTGAGAAGGAGCGTTAAACTCCCAAGAGGGAAAACACAATCAAATACATCTCCATATTGAAACAAACTGGCAAAAGTTGAGGATTTTATGTGTCCAGAATTTAACTGGGGTTGAAATGCATGATAAGATAAAAACTACACTTCTGGGTGATAACTCTAGGAATTGGAGGATGAGGAGGAATGGAGGAAATTAGTCAAATATGAAATGCAGGAAAAATCCATGGCATCTACACGGACCGGATCACGATCTGCACTTGTTGGGGCGTCGTCGTCATGACCATTCATATTATTCTATTCGTACTTCAACAACGCACAGAAAAATCTTTGCAGGAACGTAAATAATTTCGACTCTTGTGATTTGGTACCACTAATCTTTTGAAAATGTCAGGTATATCTCGCATGATTAAGTTCACGCTTGGCGCATTTCTCCCCTCTTCTGTTCTGTTATGATGAGAATAATAGTTAATAGTTATGATACTAGTCCACAATCAATTTTTAACACATGTTGGAATACCTTCATCCAAATACTGTAATAAGTCCTTCTGGAGAAAAGCAAATCAATTTATGTGAATGTGAAGACAAGAAGGCTTGTTCCAAATCCCTTTCAAAAATTAATTTGTTGGACCTTTATGAAACCTGTTCACTACTGCCCACTTTTATCCAAGGGTTAAAACTTTTCATTTGCCTTAACGTTCCTCAAAGGAACTTGGATTGAATGACACAATAACTTGTAAGAGTTTAATAATACTCCAATACTCGGGCTTAGCATAAAATATGAGGACTAGGAGTTGGACGGGTAATGGGGTTAAAATCCCAATAAGAAAAACATGGACCTCTAATTCACTTTATTGTGTTGCTGTTAAAGAGTGGAAGAGCCTTGATCGTAAAGTGAAATCTACAGATCAAAGAGTTTTAAGGTACGGACGCGAGAGGTACGAACGCGAGTTACGTTTGAGATAATCTCTTCAACCAACCAACCGGAGACTAAAGTTAAACCCAGATTTTAATCTGACAAGGGAATACTATGACCTGACCACGAGGGACTTCGTACGCCATATTTGTATTTGGCTACCCTGGCATGCCCTGAGTGGGGGTTGCACAATCATTTTTTGCAATCACGTCGCGCTTCATCAACTCAATTAAGTTTGAGTTTTTTTGCGGATATTGAAAACTATAACATATTTTGAAAAATCGGATAATTTTTAACCGCAAAGAGAACTGCGAGCTTTTAAATGAAACTAGTAAACTGGTGTATAAAATTTATTTAATGTTTTATGTTCAATAGCATGAGCATGAGATTAACTTGAATTAAATGTTTTACAAGTGACTACACACATTACGCATTAGAGGCGCGGTATGTACCATTGACGGCTGAATTGACTTCACTTGACGGTTGGTATGGCTACATCTTAAATTAAAAAAAATCATCTGACGATTATCTTCTGACGTGCATGATCAACACAATTCTCATTTACGGCCCATGTCAACCTCGGAAAATTAAATTAATGTGAGGATCTATGGGGCAAATAAACATTTCTTTTTTTCAAAAACTCTTAATTTGTTTTTGATTAAACTTCTTACTTACTAAATGTTCTTACTCATCCTTCACCACCAAAACCAAATGGGTGAAAGAAGGAAAGACGAAGAGGGTGAAGAGGAAGAGGTTTCGTGGAATGAGGGTGCTATGCTATGCTATGCTATGCTATGCTATGCTATGCTATGCTATGCTATGCTATGTTGGGTCTAGGTGGTGGAGTGGAAGTAAAACACACTCCATGCATTCCATTCCTTCTCTTTCGTACAAGTAAACCTCTCCACAAGGACTTTCTCCAATGGAAAGGAAAGGAAAGGAAAGGGAGGCGAGGTTAGTAGTTGCTGTGGTGGGAATTAATGAGACAGATGATGGGATGAGTGGATGATAGGATGAGTGGATGAGTGGACTGTGTCAAAGTGTCAGAGCGTCAGAGGGAGTTGTGAAGGAAGGGTCAAGTGAGTCAACTGTTGACATGTCATAATATGTCATGTGTCAAATGTCAATCACTCCACTCCTTCATCAACTCCATCTCCCCTTCTTATCCTTACCCTTACCCTTAGCCTGAATTGGATCAAGGAGCAGGAGTTTGAGTATGAGTGAACAACAACAACTAATTCTAAGAATCAATTGTCCTGGTCGTGGTGGAGTGGAAGAGTCTATATAGATTTATAGATAGAACTACTAGTGTGTATCTACTCATGTCATGTCATGAGTCCACTCACTCATTCAGAGCATAATACTCTCTCTCCCTTGACCTATGACCCTCTGACCCTCTGACCCTATGGGTGGACAGAGAGGAGAGAGAGACGGAAAGAGCCAGAACCAAAATGGGAGTGAGTGGAGGATGTAAGGATGTAAGGATGTAAGGATGTAAGGTTAGGATTTGACTCTGTCGAGGTTGAGGTTGACGTGGAGGTTGGGGTTTCATTCTTCCGCACTCTCAATGTGGTGGATAATTGATTCATTGATTGTTTATTTCATTTGACAAATGATAGTGGACGCTGGTGGAAGTAAACCACGTTATTCCCTTCCCAATATCAGGTCAATCTAGACTAGTATAATTAAAAACGTAGAGATGAGTATAGCTATTACATTAGAGTAGGACAATGGATGTAAAGAGAAGAGAAGAGAAGAGTGAGTGTTCCTCCCTCCCTCCCTCTCGTGTCTCGAATCCTCACTTGCTCCAAAGAGACAGAGAGTGAGAGAGCGAAGAAAAGAGTTGAATGGGGGAGAAGAGATGGAGTGAGGAATCGGCTTCACTCTTCTCCCCTTCCCCCCACTCCCCACTCACCTGAGATAGGGATGGAATTGGAATGGATGAGATGACTAGATGAGAAGAGGAGACGTGGAAAGAAAGGGTTGAGATGAAAGGATGAAAGGATGAAAATGAAAGGGGTGAGGTGGTTGGGATGTGGATGTGGATGTTGGTTAGGTTGGTTCAGTTCATGCACTTGGTTTCATCTCACCTGAGCTGAGCTGAGGTGAGCTCTCATACTCTCATCTCATCTCATTTGTCTTTGTCTCCTCGTGTTGAGCACATGGAGTCAGTCACACTCTCTCCCTATCTCTCTCTCTATTCCATCTCTTCATCTTTACTCTTAGTCTTAGTGTTCGTGTTAGTGAGATGTGAGACTGGAACTGATTCCTAGTCCTAGTCTCATTCTTAGTCCTACCACTACCACTACCACTACCACTACCACTACCACTACCAATAAGGATTTCAACACGAGAACAAGAGCAACACATACACACACAATCCATTCAGTTGAGTTGAGTTGAGTTGAGTGTGTTCTTTCAAGTGGTCAAGTGGTCAAGTGGACCCACACCACACCACACAGAGTGGACCCAACTGTGAGACCACTAGTGAGAGTGAGTGTGAGTGTCAACAAGTCATTCTCATCACCTGTATCACCTGGACCACGTGGACCACGTGGATCGCCTGGAATGTCAACGACAGAGATCTCTTATTTCCACGATGTGAGTCACCCCTACTTGTCACTTGTACATCTTATCTTACATGTGTAGTTCTAGAGCTAGAGCTAGAGCTAGAGCTCACAGGTCACAGGTCACAGGTAGAGGAGGGATGTAGTTTAATAAATGGGAGTGGATTAGTTGATCCAGCAGCGTATCTAGGAGTTTTCTGAGGGTGGGCCAAACTAAAACACCCGCATTTCAGCCTCGTTTAAATATGTATTACTATAAAACACGGCTTCCAAATCTTCGTAAGAAGGATAGATGAGCTCCCCATCTAATCTACCCCCCCTACACATGATTAAAATTCACAGAATTACTTGTATCGAACATCTGAACTAGAAAAATGAAGTACTCGCCCTTAAATTTTCATGTTACCATAGAATTTTATGTTATTTTTAAAGTATCTCTCCTTAAAATCTTGAATTGTTAATTTGTTGTAAAAATGGAGGGTGGGGGTGGGGCATGGGGATGGGCCATGTGGTCCGTTCCCTGCGTAGGCCACCGAGTGAATGGATTAGTGATCCAAGTCAAGTCAAGAGGGGATAAGGAGTAGGGAGGGAAGGAGACTCAAGGGACGACCACCTATGTGTATTAGTATTGGTATGGGTTGGTTGACAGAAGGAGAAGGAATGGATGGACGTAGGTGTGAGTGGAGTGTGTCCTTTTCCTTTCCTTTCCTTTCCTTTCCTTTCCTTCCACTTTCACTTCCTTCCTTCTAATCTATAGGAGAAAGTGAGAGAGAGAGAGAGATGGGAGTGGACGGAAGGACCAGGATGCTGATAGTGTGGGTGCAGTGTAGTGTAGTTAGTGAGGTGAGATGAGGTGAGGGTGAATTGCCCAATTCATTTCATTGGGTCCTCGGATAGGATCAAGTCCTTGGCCTTGGACTCTTTGAGAAGGAGACGAGACGAGACGAGACTCTTGAACCCCCACATGCCCTCACCATGACTCTATGGACTTTGGTCTGTGGTTGTTGGAAGTGAGGAAAGGTCATGGTCATGGTCCGAGAGGAGAAGACATGAGAAAAGAAGGTGGTAGTTTGTCCATCCAAGTCCACCAAGTGAAGTCAAGGAAGGAAGTGAAGGAAGAGTTGGAAGAGAGTAGAGAGAGAGAGAGAAAGAAAGAGGGTGGGATCCCACACCCACACCCACACCCACACCCACCCACACTCTCTCTCATCCCCTCAATCCCCCTGGGGATGGAGTGAAAGATGGAAAGGAGAGTAGAGTAGGGAATGATCCATGGGGCAGTGTTTGTGTCCTGTGGAATGTGGAGGGGACACGGTGAGGATTGAGACACTCATCATTGGGATTCCTATTCCTGGACTGGACAGACCGTCGTCCATGTCCAATCCATCCCATATCCCATATGGCTCATGGATGAAAGGGATGAAAGGGATGAAAGGGAGGGAAGAAGATGAGATGAGAGTGGAAGTGGAAGTATGAGTTGAACTCTCGTAATGAGGGATGAAGGGGATGAAGGGGATGAAGTGGACTCATCTCATGACTTTGACCCTCCATTCCTGAGTTAGTTAAGGTGGATGTAGGGAAGTGAGGAGAGAAGAAAGTGAGGGGAAGAAAATACAAGGTGGAGTGTAGTCTCTGGATCAAAACTGACAACACTAGCACTCACTCCAACACACACAATGTGGATTGGATGGACAATCAGATTCCGATGGAGATCCATAGTCCATGTCATGTCCCCACTCCGGAGGAGAGGATGACAGAGGAATCCCACTCTGTCAACAAATAAGGAACGTTTCGTTTGATTGAATTGGACTGGACTGGACAGAGGTGCTTTTATTTGGTCTATTGCTCTATAGCTCATTGGCTCACTCTCTCTCTCTCCCTGACTATGGAAGGATGGGGAATGGAAGACATGATATGATTTCATAACTTCAACTCCCCTTCCCCACCCCCATTCCCTTGTCCCTCCCCTAGTGACCCCAGTCCCACACATCCGGGGGAAGGGAGGGGAGAGTGTGTGAGGGGTGAGGTGTGTGAGAGTGACCTCATTCCTCGGATTGTATTGTGAGTGAGGGAGGAGAGAGATGAAGAGATGAAGAGATGGAGATATGAAGAGAGAGGGAGAGTGTGGATTGAGCAACATGACCTCCATCCGTCACTCCACCACCAGTCCACCACCAACTCCAATCCCAATCCCTTTCACTCTCCATCTCCACTCTGGTCCACAGGAAGGAAGGAGTCCCGGTTCTAGGAATAGGAATAGGAATACAACTACATGTCCATCATCCACCACACTTACAATACAAATACAACACATTCCAATGGACATGGACTGGATCTGGCTCCCACCCAATCCACCCCTCAACCCCCTCAGCCCCTCTTCCACTCACGTGGGTCTTGGTGAGTAGTGGACAGGACAGTCCCATTTCAGGTGGGATGAGTCAAATGTTGACAAGTTGTTTGTTATTGGAATAGTATGGATGTGGATGTGGATGTGGATGGTTGGAGAGACACGTGGTTGTTATTCTGGAGGAATGTTGGATAGCGAAGGGTGGGGAATGGAGCACTCTCTCTCTCACTCTTGAGTGTTGTGGATGATGGAATGGAATGAGTGATGAAATGAAGGGAATGCGAATGGACTCACTTCCAATCCAATCCAATCTCCATCCATCCATCCTCTCATCACGTGATTAGTGAATGTGATCACCTCAATTGAAGAGAAAGACTAAGACTAAGGATAAGACTAAGAAACCATGTCTACAAGTACAGAGTCCACATGGCACATGTACTTCCCTCACACTCCACACTCCACACGTGACCACCGCAGCGCACATGACACGAGCACGTGACAAGGTGAATGAGGAGAAGGAGAGGACATAGACATAGACATAGACATAGACATAGACATAGACATAGACATAGACATAGACATAGACATAGACATAGGACATGATCTGAGCAGATTGAAGATGAGGGACACACTCATTGTCACACACTGTCCAATGGAATGGAATGGAATGCTGTGAGATGTGGTGGTTCCAGTTCCAGTTCCAGTTCCAGTGAATGGACTCTGCTCCACTCTTTCTGGTTGTGGTGTCTGGTCCACTCCCCATCCTCCCACATTGGATTAGATGGAGATGGAGATGAGATGACAGAGGAGAGGACTTGGCATTCCAATATTTCCAATCCATCCAACCATCCCATTCTGTCCATGTGCATGTGCATGGGATGGGGATGTTCCTTAACTGAGAATGAGTGAGACAGGTGTTCATGTAGTGGAGGGAGAGTGAGAATGAAGAGAAAGGGAACCCAATCCACTGTCCACTCTGGACCAAGGAAAGGGAAAGGCGAAAGGAGTTATTAGGATTATCAACACAACTCTCTCTCTCTCTCTCTCTCTCTCTCTCTCTCAAAGAAAGAAAGAGGAGAGTGTTTTCTTTTCCCCTCATATTCCAACTATCCTAGTCCTATTCCTAGTCCTACTAGTACATAATTGTGAGGTGTCCAAGTGTTGGTCCTGAGTTGATTGGTTGATTGGTTGGTTGGGTCAAGTGAAGAGGATGAATGGGTTGTGTGTGGAGTGAAGATGAGTGGATGAGTGAGAGAGGATGAGTGAGGATGAGATGGAGTGTGAGTGGTCGAGTCGTGGAATGGGACACAGGGGGTTCACTCCATTGGTTGACGGACTGAGGGAGGGAGGAGTGGGACTGAAGAAGACTCATCTTCATCTCTTCTCTTCTCCTCCTCATCTTCATCTCTTCTCTTCTCCTCTCTCCACTATACTACAAGTACTACAAGTACTACAAAGAAAGGACGAGACACTTGATTACTCACATTCCATCAACATCTTATGGATAGGACTATAGGACATGAGAACCAACCCTCAGATTTCTTTTCACTCCCTGCTCTTTGCTTAAGAGACCAGTCCACATCACGGAAGGAACCAAAGAGTACAGGAGAGGTCATGAGAGGTCATGGGCTGGAATGGGTTATTTTACAAGAGTAGTTGAGTAGATGTAGAATTATCATTCCTCTCTAACTAGAGTTGTGAGAATGGAATGGAATGAGTGAGATGAGATGAGATGAGGACTGAGTACATGACAAGGACATAGTGGACTGGGACTGGAGTAGGTAGAGCAGGAAGAGAACCCTGGACTGGACTCTTACACACATCCACACCTAAACCTAACCTTACATTGCATGGCATGGCATTGCATGTCCCATTTGTTCACTCTCCACCTATGATGTATGACTGTGACCAGATGTTTATACACACACTCTACACTCACCTACCTCATTCAATCAATCAAAATCCAATCCAATCAAAGTCCAATTGCGGAATTGAATTCCTCACACACTCTCACTCTCTTCCCACATTCCCACTCTTTGTCTTTACTCTTACGATTAGAATTAGAGTTGAGATTGGAATTGTATTTGACTCTTACTCTTACTCTTACGATGTGTCTTACGATTAGTCTTACGTACTCTGTCTCAACACAACTCTCATTCATTGAGCTCATGCACTCCCCCCCCTCCCCCTCCTCCCTCCTCCCTCTGCTCCATATATTAAGAGTATGATAGTGAAGTGAAGGAGAGAATGGACTCCTGGATCTCTTGTGCTTGAAGGGAATGTATGGACATGAATGGAGAGTGAGTGAGAGGACGGAAGAGATTCCATTCCATTCCTACACCATACCATACCATACCATCCAACCAGTTCACCTTCACTCAATTGCAATTGCAATTGCATGGACTGCATCCACTCCTTCCTATCTATCTCTATCTCTATCTCTGTCTCTATCTCTAACCAAATGTCTCAATTCA
>JAQIXO010001597.1:0-11829 GCA_034700305.1 Protaphorura armata | reverse complement strand
AGAAGAGTCTAAGGCATTGTTCAATTTGTAATTTATGAGTTATTTCAAAAAAGTTCATTTTCGAATTCCTAATATTTTTCTCAATACGTTCCAATTCTTGACGAATTAAAATTAGAGAACCAGCATAAACTTGAATAAAAAATGAGAGCCAAATTGAATGCAGAATTTGGAGATTTGTTCCAACAGTCCAAAATGTCTCTGAAATGAAAGTGACTATGTCTGGCCTGTAACCAGGTAAACCAACATCCATGTCATTGTATATTAAGTATGTTCCGGAGAAGAGAGTTATAAATGTTTGCATAATTGTAATAGAAAGAGTTCCAATTATTTGAAGTTGTGTTGTATTTTTGATATTCTTAAAAATGCCGTTTTGATTCAGACAAATTCCACAGTCCTCAAACTTCTTCAAAAGTTTGACATTATTTTGCCAAAATAACAAAATATCGCCAGCCTTAAAAATGTTCCAAATTCTTAAAGCAAAACCGAATGCTATCGAAACTGTTGCAGTAGCCAAAAAAGTAATGAGTTCTGTTTGGCGGAATGACTTTGTCATATCTGCCGCCGCTTCAGAATTTAATTGGTATGTGTTTTGTATGATTGTTGATAGAGTTATTAAAATTGGAACAAATACTGGGAATGTACGCCAGTTAAGGGCAAGATTTCTATCGCGTGTGCAGAGTGGTAAATAACCCATTGCTTGGACACCAACATTTGCCCATTTAGCTGATGTCAAAAGAATATCTTCGGCAGTATTATTGTCAGAAACGCTAGAGTCGGACATTTTTGTAGATTATGAATAGGATAAAGTGGAAGAGCAAGAAAATACTTCCTCACTTAAAAGACTTAAATGAAACTAATTTCCACATAACAAGGCTTCAGAGAGAATCCAAAATTTATCGATGAAGTATTTCTCTGATTAATTTTTATTTTGCGGGTATTTGTAAGTAATTGCATTCCCGGGAATAGAATACGCTTCCATTCAAACTTGGCCCATTATGATATGGTTAATTAAGTAATTTCATTAGCTCGTAAAATATTTTATTGGGTCTCTATTGTATCGTCTCTGAATGTACCCATTAATCTAATTGCTAAAAATATAAAGAAACGTGTCCTACCACCACCTCAGTGCAGCTTTGTTATGTTGAGTGCACATGATAAAAGTGATGTGACTGCTGTGTATCTCCTTTTCCTTGAATATACCATATGACTAATAAGTTAAACTTTGTATATAGATAGATAGATAGATAGATAGATAACGGTTTTTTATTCTGTCATACTTTTCAGAATTAACTGTTGTGAACAAATACCACAAATACAGTACACAGTAAATTAGTAACCTTGCCCAAGCACCCTTTCATTTCAATAGCAACTATACCAAGTATTACACTTACATAGCAATAAAATGCGCCCTGAGGCAATTCGAAATATAAACACTTCGTCCAAATTAACGGCTTGATTTATTTCCTACCAGTACTTATGTTAAACAAGAATAACTTAAGTTGCAGGTTAAGATGTCATGTCGAAGTTTGTATTTGATCAGATTCCCGAAACTGAAGCAAAATGGCGAGATGTACCGTAATTGCTGAAAAAATCTATACAAAATACAACGGTTTTAAATTACCATTTACATGAATCAATTCAATTATTACGGACATACTGCTAACATTATTACTTACCGATGTTATGGAATGCCCAATTGAATCTGAAGTAACCGCAAGCTGTAATCACTGGAGGGTTAGAGCTGATGCGCACTGTCAAAAGCTGAACCTGCCTGGTCACACAAATACTTAAATTAATACACAATAAATTCAGCTCATGGCCATTAAGTTGTTTACCATATTATTACTCTTTCATACCTTAGGCCTTACTTCTGTTGGCAAAACATCCATCATAGTTTCAAGCCGTGAAACTATTTTCAGACTCTCTGTTACAATTTTCTGGGATGGCGCCACCAATGTGAATATAACGAATGAAAATAATGCTGTTGAAACCGCTGAAGATGTACAACTCCAAACTTCATCTGTGCCATATATTCCCCAAATAATACAAAAGAATCCTGATATCATTATAAACATAACACTGAATAAGGTTTCCAGTAATAACTTGAGGCCAAAAAGTGAGTTGAATGCAGTTACTCGTTCTTCCACGGCATAGAGCAGAAGAATGCAATGGTCCACGATATTTTAGATATTTGATCTCCTTTCAAATATGGTTGTGAACTTAGGGTGCCCGTTTTCACAAGTATGTTCTAATTCCTGCCGAATTATGCTCAAGCATCCGGCATATACCCGGAGAAAAGATGATAACCAAATTGAGTGAAGCGATTGAACATTTGTGCCTGTCATCCCTATTGTTTGAAACAGGAAAATTGGTTTGGATGGTTTATAGCCAGGAAACCAAAATTCAAGGTCATTGGTAATAAAGTACAACCCGTAAAAGAGATTTACAATTCCTGTTAGTACTGCAATTAATAAGTTTCCAATCACTAATCGTTTCTTGGTAACACTTATATCCTCAAAGATGGCGTGATGTTTACTATTCAGAAAAATCCCACAGTCCATGAAATTCTGTAAAAGGGTGACATTATTTTTCCAGAATTTTAGAATATCTTTTACACTTATAATATTCCAAATTCTTAGGGTGAAACTCAAAGCCGAAAAAATTACGTCAATGGTCACAAATGTTATCAGTTCAGTTTGGACTAAACTCCCAGTCACTTGATTAAACCATCCTTGACTCATCTGATATGTTGATTGTAGAATTGCAATTAAAATTATTATGATTGGAAATAATGCTGGGAAAGAACACCATATTAGAATGAATTTGTTGTCACGTGTGCACAATGGCAAATATCCCATTCCCTGAACAGCACGGTTTGGCCATTTAGACAAAGTAAGGAGAATGTTTTCAGCAATATCAGAATTACAAATGTCGGACATTGCTGCAGTATTTGAACAAACGAAGTTTCGAGGATTAACAAAACAAAACTGCATGCTTCAACACTTGCTATCGTTGTAATTCGCTAATGACCTTTTAACTAGATGACCAAATTATAAATCGACAACTCATTTCTGTAATTAAGTACTCCAGCCCATTCATCGAATGAATTCGATATAATCTACTAATTGATGTTGACAGAAAGGTGTGGCTAAACATTTGTTAGAAATTAATCGATAAGTCAACCACTGTATAGTAGAGAGTATGTTAATTTTTCACAGTAGAAGGTTAATTTCTTTTCATTATTAATTTATCTTCAAGAAGGTCACTTAACAGTTAAGATCTACAACAAATGACACGTATTTCGGTGAATTAGTTCTGGCGAGTAGGGGAACTGATTTCATTCCACTTGTTGGGGAGAAATAGAATAATGCATCTGTTGATTGGATTGATTGTTGTTTAATAACATAAAAAGTAATTCATGAACGCAGTGTACTCCGTGGCGGTATAGATCGTACAAGTGGGCTGATTGGATGTTGACTTGTTGTCAAGGACGAATATTTTTTATTGGCTTGAATTGTCATGCTCAAGTATGTGCTTGGTCAGATTCTCGAAATTGGACCAGAATCGCAAGATGTATTGCGATTGCTGAAAAAATCTGAAAAAGGAATTTTATTCTTTACAAACAAAATCGACTATTATATTGCACCGACACTTTAAAAACTGACTTACCGATGTGATGAAATCCCCATTGAATTTAAAGTAACCACATGCTGTAACGACTGGCGGATTTGTATTAATTCTCATCATCAAAATTTGGACCTGTTGGGTCATAAATTAAGTACAAATGGGCCAATTGCAGATGTTGTCTATGCGATCATACCTTGGATTTGCTCTCTCCTGACAAAATATCTAACATTCCCTCAAGCTGAGACACTAATTTTAGGCTCTCAGATACAATTCTCTGCGATGGCGTAACCAGTATGAACAGTTGGAATGCGAATGCTGCTGTTGTGAACCAACTTGCATAATTCCAAGTCTCCGAGTTTCCAAGTATACCCAACACAATGCCGAAAAACCCGGACATCATTATAAAGAAGATGCTGAAGAACGATTCCAGTAATAATTTGATGCCAAATCGTGAATTAAAATTGGTGATTCCTTCTTCAACTTCATAGAAGAGTCTAAGGCATTGTTCAATTTGTAATTTATGAGTTATTTCAAAAAAGTTAATTTTCGAATTCCTAATATTTTGCTCAATATGTTCCAATTCTTGACGAATTAAAATTAGAGAATCTGCATAAACTTGAATAAAAAAAGAGAGCCAAATTGAATGTAGAATTTGGAGATTTGTTCCAACAGTCCAAAATGTCTGTGAGATGAAAGTGACTATGTCTGGCCTGTAACCAGGTAACCCAACATCCATGTCATAGTATATTAAGTATATTCCAGAGGAGAGAGTTATAAATGTTTGCACAATTGTAATAGAAAGAGTTCCAATTATTTGAAATTTTGTTGTATTTTTGATATTCTTAAAAATGCCGTTTTGATTCAGACAAATTCCACAGTCCTCGAACTGCTTCAAAAGTTTGACATTATTTTGCCAAAATAACAAAATATCGCTAGCCTTAAAAATGTTCCAAATTCTTAAAGCGAAACTGAATGTTATCGACATTGTTGCAGTAGCCAAAAAAGTAATGAGTTCTGTTTGGCGGAATGACTTTGTCATATCTGCTGCCCATTCAGTATTTAATTGGTATATGTTTTGTAGTATTGTTGATAAAGGTATTAAAATTGGAATAAATGCTGGGAAGGAACACCAGTTAAGAACAAATTTTCTATTGCGTGTGCAGAGTGGCAAATATCCCATCGCTTGGACACCAATGTTTGCCCATTTAGCTGATGTCAATAGAATATCTTCGGCCGTATTATTATCGGAAACGATAGAGTCGGACATTTTTATGGATTATAATAGGACAAAGTGGAAGAGCAAGAAATACTTACTCATGTGAAGGATTTAAATGACACTAATTTCCTTCTAGGCTTCGAGAACTAACGAGGCTTCAGAGAGAATCCAAAGTCTATCGATAAAGCATTTCTCTAATTAATTTTTATTTTGCGGGTATTTGTAAGTAATTGCATCCCCGGCAATAGAATACACTTCCATTCAAACTTGGTCCATTATGATATGGTTAATTATGTTCTTTCATTAGCTCGTAAAATATTTTATTGGGACTCAAATGTATCGTCTTTGAATGTATCAATTAATCTAATTGCTAAAATGTAAAGAAATATGTCCTGCCAACACATCAGTGCGTCTTTGTTATGTTGAGTGCACATGATAAAAATGATATTCATGATGCGTACCTCCTTCTTTTCTTGAATATACCATATCACTAATAAGTTGAACTTCGCCTATATACCACAAATACAGAACATAGTTAATTGGTGAGCTTGCCCGAACACCCTTTCAATACTACACGTACCAAATGTTACACTTAAATAGTAATAAAATGTGTCCTGAGGCAACTCAAAATACAAACACTTCGTCAAAATTGATAGTTTTATTTATTTCCTATATGTTAAACGGAGATAATTACATAAAAAAAATAGTAAGTAAAGGTTATAGCTTCTGGTGTCATGTCGAAGGTTGTATTTGATCGGATTCTCGAAACTGAAGCAAAATGGCGAGATGTATTGTGATTGCTGAAAAAATCTATAAAACGCGACACTTTTAATTTACCATGTACAAGATTCTATTCAATGATTATTGTAACACTGCTAGATTGTATGATTCCTTACCGACGTGATGAAATGCCCATTGAATTTGAAGTAACCGCAAGCTGTAATCACTGGAGGGTTCGAGCTGATGCGGGCTATCAAAACTTGAACCTATTTGGCCATACACATATATAAAATAATAGGCAGTAAAATCCGTTCATGATCATTAAATTATTTTACTTTTAGTCTTGCATACTTTAGGTATTACTTTTGCTGGCAATATATCCATCATACTTTCAAGCTGTGAAACTATTTTCAGGCTCTCTGACACAATTCTCTGGGATGGCGCCACCAGTGTGAATATTACGAATGAAAATAATCCTGTTGACACCGCTGATGACGTACAACTCCAAAATTCATCTGTACCATATATTCCCCAAATAATACCAAAAAACGCAGATATCATTATAAGCATAACACTGAATAAGGTTTCCAGTAACAACTTGAGGCCGAACAGTGCGTTAAATGCTTCTATTCGTTCTTCAACTGCGTAGAATAGAAGAATGCAATGTTCTACACTGTTTTCGATGTTGGGTCTCCTTTCAAAAATGGTTGTGGGCGAGCAAGCTTTACTATTTCCTTTTGTGTGCTCTAATTCTCGCCGGATTACCCTTAAGCAACCAACATATGTCCGAAGAAAAGATGAAAGCCAAATAGAATGAAACCCTTGAAAATTTGTAACTGTCATCCATATTGTTTGAAGCAGGAAAACCAATATAGAGGGTCTATAGCCTGGTAACCAAAATTCAAGGTCATTGGTAATAAAGTACAACCCGTAAATGAGACTAACAAATCCATTGAGTGATGCGATTACAAGGGTTCCAATGACTAAGCGATTATTCGTAACACGTGTGTCCTCAAAGATGGCGTGGTACTCGTGGTTGAGCGGAATCCCGCAGTCCATGAATTTTACTAAAAGCTTGACGTTGTATTTCCAGAATATTAATATATCTTTTGCGCTCAAAACATTCCAAATTCTAAGGGTAAAACTCAAAGCTGAAGCAATTGTGCCAGTTATCACAAATGTTATAAGTTCAGTTTTGACTAAAATCTCAGCCACTTGGATAAGCCATCCTTGACTCATCTGGTATGTTGATTGTAAAATTGTAATTAAAATTATTATGATTGGAAATAATGCTGGTAAAGAACACCATATTAAAACGAATTTCTTGTCACGTGTGCACAATGGCAAATTTCCCATTCCTTGAACAGCAAGGTTTGGCCATTTAGACAAGGTGAGAAGAATGTTTTCAGCAATATCAGAATTACAAATGTCGGGCATTGCGGTAGTAATTGAACAAACTAAATTTGGAAGATTGACAAGAACAAAACTGGATGCTTCAACAGTTGTTATGGTTGTAATTCGTTAATGAACTTTTAACGAGATAATTGAGAATAAGACAAAAAATTTGGTCGATAAGTCATTTCCCTAATTACGTGAGTCCTTTCTTTGAATGAATTCGAAATAATCTACTTAATTGACATTGACAGAAAGGTGTGGCTAAAGACTTGTTAGAAATGAATTGACAAGTCAACCACTGTATAGAAAGAGTATATTAAATCTACTATGTATAAGATTAATTTCCTTTTATTATTTATTTTCCTTCAGGAAGGTCACTAGTCACTTATCTAGATCAACAGTAAATGACATATTTTAGAGTGAATTAGTTCTGCCGGGTAGGGGAATTTAATTCTTTCAACTTGTTGGGCATAAGTAAAATGAGGTAACTATCGATGGACCTGGTCTTCAGAAGGTAAATCGACTCTTTTCGACATGCTTCACAGTTATTTCCATCTGACTGTTGTTTAATAACATCACTAGTAATTCACAAACGTAGGGTTTTCATTGGTGGTATACAGCGGATGCGTTCATTACTTTGATGTTGTCAATGACGAATAGTTTTTACTGGTATAAATTGTGACGCTCAAGTATGTATTTCATCAGATTCTCGAAATTGAAGCAGAATCGCAAGATGTATTGTGATTGCTGAAAGAATCTGAAAAAGGAACTTTATTCTCAGCAAATGAAATGGACTGTAAATACACTGACATTTCAAAAACTGGCTTACCGACGTAATGAAATCACCATTGAATTTAAAGTAACCACACGCTGTAACGACTGGAGGATCTGTATTAATCCTAATCGTCAAAACTTGGACCTGTTGGTTCAATTGGATCATAACTAGAGTACGATTGGCCATGCAATAATGAGGATCGAATGTTGTCTTCACAATCATACCTTGGATTGACTTTCACCGGGCATAATATCCATCATTCTCTCAAGCTGAGAAACTAATTTCAGACTCTCCGACACAATTCCCTGCGATGGTATCGACAAAGTCAACAGTTGGAAAGTGAATAATGCTGTCGAGAGCCAAATTGTAAAATTCCTGATGTCTGCCATACCAAATATTCCAAACGCGATACCAAAAAATCCGGACATCATTATAAACAAAATACTAAACAATGATTCTAGCAACAATTTGAAACCAAAACGTGAGTTAAAATCAGCGATTCCATTTTCTACTTCATAGATGAGTCGAACTCATTGTTCAATCTGTAACCTTTGAGTTATTTCGAAAACGTTGAATTTGGAGTCTCAAATACTATTTTGTTCAATCTGTTCCAATTCTTGTCGAATTATAATTATAAAACCAGCGTAGACTCGAATAAAAAAAGAGAGCCAAATTGAATGAAGTATTTGGAGATTTGTTCTAGTCATCCAAAATGTCTGCGATACGTACGCCAGCATGCTCGGTTTGTAGCCAGGTAACCTGAAATCAATGTCGTAGTAGATATTGTATGCTCCATATAAGAGACTCACCAGTGTTTGTAAAAATATAATTGAAAGTGTTGCAATTAGGTGGCGCTTTGTTGTACCTTTAATATCCTTGAAAATATTGTTTCGATTCATACAAATCCCGCAATCCATGAACCTCGTCAATAGTTTAGCATTGTTTTGCCAAAATAACAAAATATCCTTCGCCGTGAAAATGTTCCAAATCCTTAAACCAAAACTGAAAAACGTTGCAATTGTCGCTGTAATAGCAAATTAAATGATTTCAGTTTCGAGGAAAGTCTCAGTTACATTTGCTACCCATTTGTTATTGAAGTGGTATATGTTTTGTAGGATTGTTGATAAAATTATTAAAATTGGGATAAATACTGGGAATGAACACCAGTTGTGAACAAATTTTCTGTCACGTGTACAGAGTGGCAAATAACCCATTGCTTGGACTCCAGAGTTTAGCCATTTAGCTGATTCCAATAGAATATCTTCGGCCGTATTATTATCAGAAACGCTATTAGAGTCTGACATTTTTATACAGGGGAAATTGAAGAAAATTAACAACAAAACAGCGTCCAACTTCGTGATACGGAGCTCAATCCCCTTCTGAACTTTCTCATTATGTAACGAAGCTTCAGAGACTACAATTGAGATCATTACTCGATAAGTCATTCATCTAATTAATTTTTATTCGGTGCAAATACAAATACACTTCTGCCGAGTAAAATTAGCCGATTTCTAGCCGCCAAAGTATGACAATTAAGTAGACTGTTCACATAGGAATTTCAAAATTAAAAGTATCAAAAAATGCTGTAGATTCTGAATACATTAAACTGGACCATTAATAAAAACGTATGCCAAGGATTTGATATCGCGGTAATTCCCCGATGACCTAACACCTCGTAGAGATCTTCGTGATTAGAGAATGTGTTAAATCGTTACATAAGCTTGTCTACCGGAGCTTTCAAACAGCCAACATAGCATTCCGGCAAGACTTGTCACAATAGCTCGTATATTATTGCGATCGATTCATTAACTTATGCTGTGTTGTTGACCCACCAAGCCACCCGTGCGAAAGAAAAATAAATAAAAAGCACTTAACTTACTTACTAAACTTATGCTTGTGAAAGTTATTAAAAAGCATGGAATTTAGAATAAAAATTGACGCAATTGTATTGTATGTTGTTTAAGCAAATTGTGTAGTAATGACGTCCGCGAAAGCGCTTAAAATTCTGAACAATTTTATAGCTAAGTGAAATTTTTATTAAGTAAAGCCTTACATAAACACAAAACTATAAAATATGGGCTTGCTTGTGATATTTTTTAGCTAATGTACTTTTATTGCAACCTTGGCGAAAAATGTACGCTCTGTACAGGGTGGTTAATAACGACTTTGCCAACAAAAGTTGCACTTTGGAATTCTTATTTAAGCACTAGTTATTTCAATAGGTTGCATTCCAAAGAGTGGCTCATTATTAGGAACCACACTGTTACTGTGTTACTCTTTATTTTTGAACTTGTTATTTTTCTCCTCAAGGATTTAGAAAGTGGTCTGTTCATTTAACAATGGTCAATTCAATATCAATGTCAGTGTTAAGGAGCCACAGCACAGTCGCCCTCGGCTTATTTTTATTACTCCCTTATTTTTATCACTTCCACACGTGTAAGTCTTGTTTTCATGTTTTGTCCTTGCATGTTCATCGCCTTCTAAAAATTTGTTCACTTTAAAATGGGCTCGTGCATCAGGATGTCTTCCTTTGTTTCGTGTGTGATTTTATCTGTGCTTTCTGCATGGTTAATAGCACAAATCACGGGGCAACCTGCTTCAATGGCTGAAGGCCAATCAGAAGACGACTTGTATGCTCAACAACGGTGAGTCGTTGTTTGGTTTAGCTTCCTTTGTTGAGCGCTCTGTCTCACAAACAAAAAACATATGGTGGTTGATTTATAAAAGTCTATAATTCAAAATGTTCTAACAGGGAATCCTTTGGCCGACGTCGAGGTAGTCGAGGCTCATCATCCTCAAATGCCAGTGAGGCAGTCAGCGATTTAACCCAAACGAATGATGCACTCTATCAACACCACCAATCCGCAATGAGAAAATCAATACAAGATGCTGCAGCTAAGCAACCACCAAGAGTCCCGTACTTTCTCCAGATGCAGATGCCTAAGGCCGCCCAACCACCCGTTAAAGCCAGCACTTCTTCAAAATCTCTGGAACGATTATATTCGGAATTGTTTCAACCTGACATTCATACAGACCCAAAATCCAAGCTACCGGACGTCGGCATACTTTCTCAACTGTGCCCACCTGACGCATTCTTTTATTCATTGAACCCCAGACATAGCATGGCGATTGAGTTCGTCACGGCCGCCATTTTTGGTAAGCTATTTATGTATGTTTGAAAACAGTAATAAAATGGCGTCTTTAATTGTGCATTGTACATTCTAGCTGGTAATTCAACAATACAAAGACTAAACATTGCCAGGGGACTTCGGGATAGCCCGCATATTCATCCAAAGGTATGGTACTACGCATTGACACGTGTCGCACTCCGTGACCCAGGCCTTCGGGGAATTAGAAAGCCAATGCCAGTAGAGGTCATTCCTGATTCTTTTATGAGCTTTGAAGCTCTCCAAAGTGCTCAAGGACAGGTATGTGATAGAAAGTACTGTTAGCTAAGCTATTACTTTTTTATAGTGTTCAGCGTGTAAAATTTTAATGTATGTACTTATGTACGTCATTGTATTATTTTAATAGACCCCAGGCCAGGAATGCATTTTATTGGATGGGAGGTATGGGGTTGATAATGGAATGGAAAATGAGATGTGGTATTTTAGGGAGGACATTCAACTCAACTCCCATCATTTCCATTGGCATTTGAGTTACCCATTAAATTCTGAAGAAAGAGAAGATCGTAGAGGGGAGTTATTTTATTATGCGCATCAAAGTCTTCTCGCAAGGTAAGCCTTACAGCCATGCCATAAATCCAAGAATAAAAATGTAAATATATTTTAATCCCTATTTTTTTATTTCCGCAGATACGACGCAGACCGTCTTTCAAATAATTTGTCTAGAGTACCTGCCATTTCTATTTCACCTCATCATTCTGTTATTGATGACGCATATCACGCCCATTTAGCAAACGCTGGTGAATTTTGGACTGATAGGATTGAGAACATACCGTTCTGGGTTTGTGTTTACCTTATAGTTTTGTACCATCCATCTCCTTTATATAATTACAATAAACACAATTTACTACTTTACAGGATGTTATGCACAAGAATAGCTCTGTCCATCAAACTGTACATCCCCGAAATCA
>JAQIXO010001596.1:0-11831 GCA_034700305.1 Protaphorura armata | reverse complement strand
GCATTCGGTTAACTCACAGTGCATCCCTGGTAACCACTGTACAGTTCAGCTCGGGCGTGACGATGAGGCCAATAATTGGTCTAAGTATCCGCTTGTCCAGTAGGACGCATCAGTATTTTTTTTATTAATTAGTTTAAATATGATCTAATTGTTACACGATTTCATTTGGAGTGAGCGGCCTTAGGTGATTTTAAATTACAACTTACACTTAATTAGCGACTATTGAAATGTAAATGGATTAAGCAAACGAGTGGATACTAGAAATATCTATGAAATTCAAACAAAGGAATCACATAATTTTACCTTTGGTGGCGAGGAGTATTTAAAAAGAAATCTCTAAATTGCGAGTTCTGTCAGTATTAATTGCCTCTTGAACAAGAATTAAAATAGTCAGGCGAATCTTAGGAAGAGAAGTCAACGAAATTATTGTGAAAAAAAGAAAATAAACTACAATGACTTGGATTTTTCTCTTAGTAGTTGGAATCGTTTTCTTTTTAGTTTGTTGTCTAATTATTTATGCCAGATGGAACTATGGAATTTTGGAAAGTTTGAACATACCAGTAGTAAAACCTCATTTCTTCTTGGGCAAAATTTGCACAAAACTGTCCAGCAAGATGAAGAAATAAAAAGATATAGGACACTTGGGCCTGTCTATGGTGTAAGTTAATTTATTTTGCTAATACTTCTATTTTATATATATAAATAATACATATTATTTTGTCGATTCTATTTCCGGTAGCTTTACGAAGGAAGGAGACCGCAAATATTCATTTGTGACCCAGAGCTCATCCGATTAATTTTTGTGAAGGATTATGAGCATTTCAGGGATCGTGGAGATGTAGATCTTGGTCATTCAATTCCGAATTCAGTTCTGGATTATCTACCGTGTAAGCTTTGAGAATTTGCTATTTATATTATATGGCAGCTCAATTCCAGAAACATAAATTCTTGATGTAAAATTCTATATTTTGATTCCAGATGAGACTTTGAAATTTGTGCGCGGAAACTGGACACGGACATTTTCATCGCGCCATATACAACAATTTAGTAAGGGAATGGAGACATTGGCCGAAGAATTCACTCAAGATCTCATGAACGAATGCAAGGGAAAACTAATGGAATTTGATATCAGAGGGTACACTATTAAATTAACACTATTTCCCTTCTGACAGAATAGGCACAGTAAACCAATAAGGTTTTTGAACTAACAATGGAACATTGCGAACTGTAACCTTCAGAAAAGTATGAAACTCGGTGGAGTGGTTAATCGGAATATGCTGATTCCGAAAATAGCAATATCAGCTGCTGAGATCGCAGCGCGCTCCCACACGGCGCGCTTCAAAATAAAATTTACTAGTGTTGTAGCGCATGGGGCATGGACGACAGGACGTGGGTGCTTGGCTCTCCAGGCCGTCCCGTGTATATTAGTAGTTGGGTTGAGTGTTAGGTCGGGTCGGACGTACGAGAGAGCTCTCGTCTCTGCCGTGCGCTCTCGTCCATCCGACCTAACACTCAACCCTGCCGGGAGAGCCAAGCAGTCGCGTGCTGTCGTCCATGCCCCATACGCTACAACACTAGTAAATTTTATTTTGAAGCGCGCCGTGTGGGAGCGCGCCGCGATCTCAGCAGCTGATATTGTTATTTTCGGAATCAGCATATTCCAATTAACCACTCCACCGAGTTTCATAATTTTCTGAAGGTTACAGTTCGCAATGTTCCATTGTAAGCTTCATGCTTAATGTTAATAAGAGTTAAATGACCCTAGTTGAACTTGAACCCCATTCCGAACGATTAATGACATGGAACAACTACGCCTTTCAGACTATAGTGTTTAGCTATTCACAATATTATAGTATGTACATACATGAATTATTTTAAATAAAATTATAATAACGCACACTTTAATTATCCTATTAGGAGATTAGTGACCATCCTGATGGACATCATCACAACCACTCTATTTGGTGTACAAATGTTGGATCGCAAAGACCCAAACAATGCAGCCGTAGTCACAATGAGACAAGTTCTTTGTGAAAATATTCACTATACACCACTCTACAATTTTTCACGTAAGAGAATTTAACATATTATTTAATGGATCCATGATAGATTGACTTCTGAGAATTTGCTCATATTATTTTTATTGCAGTTGTGTTTCCGTTCCTGAAGAAGTTCTTCTTGCCATTTGGTTCATCTGCGCCTGAGAAATTCCGTACACTTGTCAAGACGCTCCTGAATGCAAGGAATAGAAACAACAATATATCGAATGAAAACGTAGCAGACTCGTTGCTGGAAATGCAATCAAATCTATCAAGTGAAGAATATCAAAAATTGGGTATAACAGAAGATGTGATCACGGGCTATGCATTAGAACTGTTCTTCGCCATCTACGACTCAACTGGAACAGCCATGACGCTCCTCATTAATTACTTGGCTCAAAATCCAGAGATTCAGGAGAAAGTTCACGCGGAAATTGATTCTGTTGACGGGAGATTAAATCATGGGACTCTGACTACTCAACTTCCATATTTGACAGCTTGTTGGAAAGAAACACTTCGCCTCACACCACCATTTCTGCGACCTGAAAGAGTTTGCACGAAGGATTGGGAGCACAATGGACTCAGAATTCCAAAGGGTATAACGGTTCTGGTACCAATTTTTGCTGCTAACAGGAATCCTGAAATTTGGCACAATCCGGACGTATTTGATCCAGATAGATTTCTACCAGACAATAAAGCAAATCTTAATCCTTATGGCTACACAACTTTTGGATTTGGACCGAAAATGTGCCCGGGACGAAAGTAGCTATTGAAATTGCAATGATCATTCTTTCTAGACTTTTCAAAGAGTTTTCATTTGAAGCAAGAGCTGGTAGTCAAACTGTTGATTATAAGAAGGGCACGTTATTTTTTATTCAGTACAAGCCGATCATAGTCGATATTATTCCAAGAAATTGAGAGTTGGAACATCTACATGGCATTCCCGACATGACACTCCAATGTTTGTTGGAATAATTTATGTATCGTGTATATCAAAATTAATTTTCAAATTATGAATCAAAATATTAAATTTGACAGTAGAGCTACAATTCTCCTAGATACTAAAACTCCAACAAACATCGGTACGTTATTTTTGGAATACCCACTATTCAGTATACTGAGTCGCAAGGCTACCATTGTTGAATGGCAGTGATCATTAATAAATTTGGTGATTTTTCTCTCATGATACCATAAGTTGTCCCAAAGTATCATCCCAAGTAAATATCAGCAATTTATTTGGTTCATTGCAAGCCAAGTGCTACCCTTGTGAGTTTCTGAATGCATGTTTAAAATAAAACGAGAACTAGTGTAAGCATTAATTTATTCTTTTTCTAACAACACATCTAATTCAAACAATCAATTCATAATTAAAGAAATCTAATAAGACAATTATTCAAAATTGATGAATCCGATGCTTTGATATCATATCTATCTTGATAATCTCAATAGTTCTAATTATGAAATATAGGGCATCAATCATATGATCTTGAAATGAGAATTTAAACAATGATGGAATTGAGTTTACATATTCGCTTAGCCTCAGCTGGAATTATTTGCGAATACAATTGCCTGAATTCTTCAGCTCCCTCTACGAATACAGCGCCAAGTCCAACCTCCAGATGCCAGTTTATATGACAGTGAAACAACCAAACTCCAGGGTTATCACTCACGAAACGAATCACTGACCAAGAATATGGCAGAGTATGTGTCGTATCTTGTCGGACTCCGCTAACGCTCAGAAGATGTTTATGCTTCTTTTCATTGTAATAGTTCGGAGAGGTTTCAGTTCCTTCTTTGCCGGTACCCATGACCCAAAAAGTGTGTCCATGTAAATGCCAAGGATGACCTTCAAAGTCCTTATTGTTGATTACGACTTGAATGACCTGAGATTGAAATCAAGAGAATTCCAAAGCCGATTAAGAATTTAATGGCGAATTTGCTTACTTACCCTGCTCATATTTGGAAGATACTGTGGAATTGAAGTTTTAGCAATTGGAGAATTCTTCAACACTCTAAATATGACTGGCGGCATATTTGTTGACGAATATTGTACACCGTTGATCATAGCACGATTTACACCAGAAAGTGGTTCAAAGGTTGCATTAAGAACCACTAGTTGGTCATAGTAGTTCGGGGCTGCCGACGCTCCATCCTCTCTTGGTCGACAATCTTTAGAATTAAGACTTATTGGATGTTTTGCTGGTTTTGTAATTGGAAATTTTGCGGGCTTTCCTAGCGATGATATGGACAAATCTTGAAATTCAGCTTTGCTGGATCTTGCTGATGGTGTAAACACGTAATCATAACTACTCTTGCTAGCACGAGCTTCTAGCATTTTTAACTTGGCATGAGTTTCAAGGCCTTTGATTCCTTCATTAATTCCTTCCAATCCACATTGTGCCTGGCGGGTCGACCTTTACAGACAAATACAGTATACTATTATCCAGGCAACATAAATATTCAGTTCAAATTTGTGTCTGAATAATTAATGCAGGATCTCAAAGTGGACCGAGTCTGTGAAGTAGATGTCATTCAAGGAAAACGTGGAACTAGAATTGAACCAGACAACTTACCTTGTCTTGCCGGTTCACCGACAGTGTCGTTTCGACTTTGCTCTGAAGTGTTCATATCGATTGAAGCTACGCTTTTATAGTATTTTCGATTATATTGAAGAATAGCTCTGGCGAGAGGAATCGTCTTAGTTTCATCATTATCAAACGGTTGAACAGTTTCGGCTCGAATCCAATACTCATCTAAATCTCCATCCATATTGACTAAAAATGAGTAGCGTTGAGCCGGCCACATTAAAACATTATCCACTGGGGCGACTTTTACCGTGTCGACTCCATCAACTTCGATTGCCGTTAACTTGTGCCCGTCAATACTGAAAATAAATCTGGAACGTGCAGACGTGTTGATGACACGGATTCGATAAGTTTTACCTGCAGTTACAGAATATACTTTCGGAGATTCAGTTTGATAAGTGTCACTACAACGGAAACCTTTCTGTCTCGCTAAATAACATGGGTAATAGCCCTGACCGTTGATGAGTCCACTATCAGGGACAGGGTTCTTATTGTCGTCAATATGGAAGATGTCGCTCAAGTCTTTGGATGGGCTATGGTACCAATCCATGAGTGCGAAGGAGTGTTCGCCATCGTACTTGTACAACTCACTAGGAGTGTTAGAAATTACAATAAGCCCCCAGAAACCCTCCACGTATTGCCACATGTGGTGAGAATGGTACCTGGAATTATCCAAATTCTTCTTTAATACATATTTCTGAAATATTTTTAGACTATCCCGAAATTTTGAAATGAATTGCTTACCAGTATGTACCTGATTGGTACAACTTGAATCTGTACTCCATACTCTCTCCGTAAGGAATGGGACATTGGGAAACTCCTTCCGGTCCATCGTACCACGGATTATAAAACATTTCTAGTCCGTGCCAATGAACAGAAGTGCTATAGCGAATACCATCAGTCATGATTTTATTTGTAACTTTAACTATGAGTGTGTCGCCCAAGGACGCGTAAATAGTTGGCCCCGGAAACTGTCCATTTACAACTAGCACTTGTTTCTTCACACCATCAGGCGCGAGTTCACGATAGGAAGCCACCAGCTCATAAACAACGTCTTTTGACTTTACATCAACGGGTAAGTTCATGAAAATGAAGAGTGCAAACATGAAGCAACCCCGAGGACAATTACTTTTCCTGGAATGTTTCATTTTGACCAATAGATAGCAAGATTCTTAAGGGTTCTCACAGTACTGTGGTGACCTCTTAGATATTGACTTAATAGTTCAACAGTACGACAATATAGGAATATTGGGACTCTTGACTAATACTTCTAACCAGCAGGCACCACTTGTTATTTATTCTGGCATATGTGTGAAGAATTCGTGAAGCCGATAATGGTGAATTGGAACTGAAAACTCTAAATGACGCTAACGGTATGTATAATGTTCAACGATTCGTCTGTCTTTTTATATCCGAATCCAGACCGCACGGCATTATCATTCTTTTTAAATGTATTCATTGTACATGAGACCATTTGCTTGCTAACTCATTCACGTCTTAAATTTTGTGTATTTCAATTCACCGCCACGCGCAATCGACTTCTATTTAGTTATTCAGTCAATTCTTCGGAATTGAGATTGATTAATGATTGATTGGTAAAACCTAATCGAACTAATTCCATGTCACGTAGTGGCCATAAGTAAATGAAAGTTAACAGTAAAAATTGATTTTGCAAGATCTGCAAGACCTGCACAAAAAGTGATAATGTTCGATTCGCAATTCTGGATTTCAACAGTTTCCCAAATAACCTTCCGTGACCCCTACAATGTCACCTTACTCAGTGGAAATGTTTTCAAAATATTTGAACATAATTAAATTTTGGATCACCGATGTAAGTCCCAAATAACTCCCTGGATAAATTGATTCCTACATTCATTCTAGGTTCTGTGATACCCTTTGTGATAGAAAAGAGTAATGTGTTAAAGTGTATGCCAGATATTATTCTAATTTTAAAATTTCTTAACCTCATAGCTACCCAGTTGAGTTGTTCTTTACAATGACGACCGTCTAAGAATAAATCTTGAATTCGTTGCTATGGACCGGTTCATAGCAACAACAAGTCATGCACTGGACTGGATTAATTATAGTTTGGAAACTGCGTGGGCCGAATTAAATTTGTTCGGGTGGATAGTCATAACTATTTACATATTATTTTTTCCAATTTAATTTCATAATTAATTCGAATTATCTGAACAAACTAATAATTCTGTGGGCCATTACTGATAAATGCTTATTACATTATATATATACAGTACTGATTAGTACGATGGATTACATGAGAGAGGTACTCGTTGATTTGGAGATCCCAATGCAGACGGTTGAGACGAAAAGTTTGGATTGTCCAGAAACGGTTGAGAATTCTTCCTGCTCGATTGGTCAGAAAGTCAGAATGTTTAGTAAGGTGATATTTCTTGAAACATGAGTTCTCACCATCGATGCACAGATATTTCTGAATGGTATCACATGAATAAGATGTTGTCTTACACTTACCGTTCATTCGGCAGTGGGTGCAGTCCGATTTCTTCGGCTTCAAATTCATCTGCAAATTCTTCTTTGGCCATTGGGATGCTTTGTTGTGCTTATGTGCTTAAGCTTTTGGAGGTCGGCCGACTGATTTTCGGACAATTTGGTTGGTGAAAATTTCTCTGATGAGATTAGTCAGGACCTGCTTGTAGACAATTTTCGTCCCTGAGTTGTAGTGTTTATATACAATACAGCTATTGTAGACTGCCAATAATCTTTGTAGCAACTCTTTTTGATGAAACCGGTGAGAAGATGTAATCCAAAGAATGACCATAGTTCAGATTCCGTAGCATCAGTCCAACCCGGTACGGCATTGGCAGAATTAATTTTGATTTGTGCTGCATACCGATTAGTTTCAACAAGAATGTCATTTATCATACTTTGATCTAAGAATGTCTTCAGGATATGAAGTGGAGTGCTCATGCTGTCGATTTTTGCGGAATGGGGGTTGAAACGTGAACTGGTGTCTTGGAAACTTCCAATATTCGGCTGAAACCGACTGCTTGTACAACTTTGACCTAGTGCAAGTTTTGGTTTCAAATTACAAGTCGCCCCGCCCCCAAACGCTGTTACCGTCAATCCCAAAAATTCCCTACTTACCAAATATGACGATTGACCGGAACGGGTGATGAAAAAAAAACTTTCACAAAAAATCCACAAAATATTATAAAAAAATGAAAATTGAAACAAAATACAAATAATATGTTTGTTGACATTTTTAAAAATACCGGCTCTCCGTTTTTTTTTGTCCGACTTCCAATGCGTGCATGTAAAAATTCAATGACCAGTGATGAAAAAACTTTCACAAAAACTTTTCAAAATAACGATGATTGAATCAAAAAAATGTTTGTTGACATTTTTTAAAATACCGGCTATTTTGTACCAAAAATCAATGCTGACTTTCAGAACGGAGCGCGGTGTCCCGAAACTCTAATTTCATATACAGGGTAGGCCAAAACCAACCATTGTTCCGTCTTGGTATGCAATTCTAACTTTGTGTGAAAAGTAAGATAGCCATTTTAATCAAAAAATTTTTTTAAGAATTTACGAATTTTTTTAAGAATTTTCAAATTTTTTTGAAATAATTTTCAAAAAAAAAATTTCGGTTTTTTTAAAAAAAATCTCATCTTTGAGATGGATGGTTCCAAATCCAAAAATAAAATAAAAAATAAAAAATTAAAAAATTTCAAAAAAAAAAGAATTAAAAAAAATTAATCCATCGCAAAGATGAGTTTTTTTTACAAAAATCGAAAAAAAAATTGAACAAAATTTGAAAATTCTTAAAATTTTTTTTGATTAAAATGGCTATCTTACTTTTCACGCAAAGTTAGAATTGCATACCAAGACGGAGCAATGGTTGGTTTTGGCCTACCCTGTATATGAAATTAGAGTTTCGGGACACCGCGCTCCGTTCTGAAAATCAGCATTGATTTTTTACATGTACAAAATAGCCGGTATTTTTAAAAATGTCAACACACGATTCAATCATTGTTATTTTGAAATATTTTGTGAAGTTTTTGTGAAAGTTTTTCCATCACTCGTCATTGAATTTTTACATGCACGCATTGGAAGTCGGACAAAAAAAAACACGAGAGCCGGTATTTTTAAAAATGTCAACAAACATATTATTTGTATTTTGATTCAATTTTCATTTTTTCAAAATATTTTGTGGATTTTTTGTGAAAGTTTTTTTTTTCATCACCCGTTCCGGTCAATCGTCATATTTGGTAAGTAGGGAATTTTTGGGATTGACGGTAACAGCTTTTGGGGGCGGGGCGACTTGTATTAGAAACCAAAACTTGCACTACGTCAAAGTTGTACAAGCAGTAGTGGGCGGATCGGTTTTTTCCAATTAAAGTTGAAACTTGGAATTCCATCTAGTTCTGTATAGGAGTCCTCTTCATCTTGCTCGGTATCTGATTCGATGTCAGAATCATGACGCAGGATCTCATCAATCAATTCTAGCAATTGTTAATAAAAAATAATTGAAAAGTACAAAATTATGACCAGGAACTGACCGGGATTTTAACGAATATTAACAAAACTCTGCTTACCATCCTCCTCGTCTACAAGACTTTCGTCCATTCTGAATTCAGGAGCTTTTAAACGTCACTGCAATGTGGTGAATCACGAATGATAAGAATTTGTACAGTGTGGATAGTGCACGAACAAATATTCCTCAGCCAGTGGTTGTTTCACAAAAAGAAGATTTCATTTATTTAGAGTTTGATTTTCCCCCTGCTAAGCAATGGCGCAGAACTGTTATGTAGTCGGTCCACGAATGACGTTTCCCAAACTACATACATGTGATGTAGTTGGCCTGTAAAGGTCATTCACCCGCTACACCACATTTATGTAGTCTGTCTGCTGTGGTTGCTTTTTGAACTACATCAATGTGATGTAGTCGGGCTTTAGAGGTCATCCACCCGCTACACACCATTGATGTACTCGGTAGGCAAGAGGTTAATATCCAAGTAAATTTGACAGTAAATTCCTCGTGCGTCATTATGTTTGAGTTATACTCATGGGCATGTAATTCGAAAAAATTAGTTTTCCTGTAGGTGGATGACAGGTTGATTTTAATGATCTTTCAATAAATTATCATGTGGTTCTTGATTTGCGAAGGAATGTCCAGGTTTATTTTGTGCGTGCCTGTGCACATACATACATGAATGATCACCGTGCATAACTAGATGCAAGCAGAACAATTGATTTGACGGGGTGTATATATTTACGTGATCCTATAATACGATTCAATATATGCGATTGCTTGCTTTACAACGTAGTAAATTTATCACATGAGACACAAATTCGGAAATAAGAATATCTGAGACTAGATCTGATCAAGACTAGACTGATCAAGATTCTAGACTTGTCTCTTTTTGACCAAAAAAGTTATAGTGGAAATAGTAGAATGCAATTTTTTACCATACCTAACCTAACTGTTAATTAATCAAATCGTAGAATAGAAAAGAAAAAATTATTTGATTATTTAAAGTTAGGTTAGGTATGGTAAAAAATTGCATTCTACTACAACTTTTTGGGATTTCCATGCACTCCTATGTTGTGAGACTTTTGCATGCATCATGCCTAAGAGTCAAGAATTTGTTCAGCTGATAAATACGAACTTGAATTGACTTTTTTCTTTGAAGATCAGTGGATACAATCAAATGCTTTCTTGATCACTTGAACGTTTCACGAATGAAAATCAAGATTGACGATCTGGAGATCATCTCAAAGTTCTTTTATTTAACATTCAATCGCAACGTTCCCTAAAACAATAAGAACAGGACTCAATTGATTCATCATTAGGTGTCACAGATTGACACGCGAAATTTTGTAAACGTAATTTGGGACTTAACTAGGCTTAACTTATATGTACAAAATTTCTTTCTTTCAAGTGTCTTCTCTGTTGTAACAATTCGAATGAAAAATGATCACAAACGATTACTAGATCTATCTGTCGAACTGATTAACACAAATAATATAGTTACTGAATAATAAGAGTAGTAATGAGAAGCGATCAAAGATCGATACTGTTGGGCTTCGTTCTTATGAACGATTTGTGACTACACAATCGTGACAAACCAAAGAGAGCAAAATTACTTTAACTCTGATTCGTCCTCCACCCGTAAATCTGACAAATCTGGTCCCAAATGATACAACTGAAATTCATAGATATTTCAGCAACTGTAAGAGCGGAAGGGTTCTATGGATTCTGTCTTGACTTGCTTTTCAACCCTTGCACTCCAATAAATTATCCATTGCTAATTTAACTGGTAATTATAATTAATAATAAATAATTTTTATGAAATTCTCATGGACCTAACTGTTCAAAAGTGTGAAGTTACACACAAAACATATTTTTGATACACAAAGTTGACTCATTTGACGATTTTGAAATATATTGGCCATTTATTTTAGTCTTCAGTCTTGGACATTCCTGACTATTTGGATTTGTGGAGATAGTATTAAACACAAGGAGAACTGACATAATGAGTTGTATCTTTACCATTGGTTCGAATACACGCAGAAACGATGCCGTCATAATTTTATCATACTCTATCCTAGATTTGTATGTATCATACGGATACTAATCTGGCGTCTGTTAATTTAGCTACAAAATAACATCTTTCTTATAAGCAAATCAAGGTCGGCAACTTCCAATGTATTACTTTATTTGCAAGTATTATTATGAATCAATAATTTTGGTTTTATTGTGTTCTAAAAGCAACGGCGATATACACAAAACCGAATGACAGAATTCATGGACGTATCTTAAACCAAATGTTTCTTACTTAAATCACTTGAATTCAAATTTCAAAAAAAAATCGATCCAACTTAAATTGTTTTTGAGAAATCACAGCAAAATAGACATACACAATTAATGGTTCACGAGGAAATGAGCCCGGCCGGATTGAATGAAATGTAAAAGAATATGAGGGATGAGTTCCTGATTACCCTGCTGAAATTCACTCCCCTCAATCACTGTGACTCGTGTCACATTCGGAAATACAACATCTAAATGTTCCAAATATTGTTGGAGAGATGTGGTAATGGGTAATGGTACGGGTGGGTTTGGAAAACGATGATCCATTTCAAAATTTATTTGCCAAAATCCTGGTGTAAAATTAGTAGGGACTTCAAGTATTAGATGTGTCACATTAGTTAAATTGGGTACTTG
>JAQIXO010001595.1:0-11832 GCA_034700305.1 Protaphorura armata | reverse complement strand
CTCTAACCCATGGGAGCGTTCGCATCTCCATCTGCTGACCCAGAATCAAAATGATCTCGGGGGTCTCCAGTCTTAAATTAAATTCTATCGGTCATAATAATCTCAAACTATTTTTTTTTGAAGAATTGTTTTATGTAAAATACATTTTTCCACGAAATACAAAACAAAATAAATGTAAGAATACAACGTTAAAAATTAGTATTTAGCCATCCTTGTAAATTATTATAAATATAAATATTGACTAATTAATTAAGTAAATTACCTCATTCGGGATTGCGATTGGTGGGATTGGAATAGGGACTTCCATGGCTCCATCAAATTAATTCTCGATATTGATCACTGTAATTCCAATTAATTAATTATTTTAAGAGACCACGGCACGGCAATCAGTGTCACCAATCACGGGATGAACTAAACGAATTCAACGGAGAATAAATTCTCTATTTATTTTTAGGATTTGGAGAGAGATTCTCGCATTTTTTTTTAATTTTTCAATTCAAAGCAAGAGAACCAAGGAAGTCTGAATTTAACATCCCGTAATATTGTAAACCCAGACAAAGAAGGGAAATCCAGGCAAAGCCCGTCCGTTCCACTCAAGTTAGAATTATTTTTGACCGGAACCATAACCTCTCTGATTTAAAATCCGCAATCAATCTGGACTTAATTATAAGTCAGTGACTGGTCTGCCTTTTTGCACTCTTATTTGTGTATAATATTGGTTAATGTATCTCCGATCAGTATAGAAAATATTGAAAATACAGATCTTATTGTCATTGCTATTTTTGGACCTGGACATTTGGAACAATTTTATAAAATCAAGTTCTGTTTGCATTATGGGTCGAAATAATCATACAGTTTCTACATTATATTTTTAAGTGTTTAAGGAAACAGGAATGTTCAAATTTAATAACGGCCATTTTACAAATCAAGTACAATATTGGTAACGAACGGTTTTGAATTAATGAGTATAATTAATTAATGAGTTGTATTAATGATTAAATTCGGATATTTGTCCTGGACATTGACAATCTGTTTTTCGCAGAAATCCTTGTCTTCGCCAAACATTCGTTGAGAAATGTCAATTTGTCTGAGGAGTGGAAGATGCTTGGGCAAACTCATTAGAAATAAATCCTTCTGTAAAGTAAAAATAAAAATAAAAATTTAAGCAACAATTTAAATGGTTCTAGAGTTCTAGTGGAGGATTAATTTGGGCGAACCTGATTCGATTCCTGTTCACTTCCCAGCAATTGTCTAGTTTTGGGGTTGAGATTCTTCAACAAACTCATGCGAATTTTCTCAAGACCTATTTACAAAATTAGGCCAAACATTATAATTAATACACTTGGCATGTAACAACTCTTGATTTATTAGAATTAATTTTCTCACCTGTCATTTTAAGCTGTATTGGAGGCTTACAAGTGGTCGTCACTCTCCTTTCCTCTCCATTCTTGTATTCAAATTGTTTGGTGATACTAATATGGCCCCCACCAGAGAACCCTTGAAAAGCTTTTTCGATTGACTTGAGAAATTCAGCATCCAACTCCATATTCTCAATAATAACTCGGGGCTGACGATCCTGTTCCAGTCCATTCAAAATGTGTCCCAAGTAATTCTTCTCAAAATTTTGTATTTCCATTTCCTGAATCCTTGGAGCTCCATCTGATTGAATGAATGCAATCAACAATTGTTTCAAATACTCTTCGTGTCCATCACTCTCGTTCACAAGGGTGAGTGAAGTCACGTTCGGAAATAATTCTTGGAGATGATCAACATAATCCTTGGCCGAAATAATTTCAGCATCTTCATCTTCATCTTCATCTTGGTCATCAATTTGGTCCATCTCCCAAGCACTGAACGGAGAGTCCATCACTCCGATCCTAAGACTCTTCACAGTTCGCATAATCCACTCGTCTAGAATAAATTAAAATTTCAATAATAATATCAAATTCATATTTGACACTGTTTTATTTCTAAAAAAAATATGTATGTATGTGTTTACCTTTTGAACTTGCATCCGTGAACTTGAAATAGGCATTTGTTGAAATATCCATGGATTCTAAGGCCGGAAATGTTTCAGAGTTCAAATTCAGTTGTTCCGGGTTTACCTGAAATTTGGCCGTGGTGGGAGACATCCAACTGGGCATTTGTACCTGGATTTGTAGAAATCTCAAGTGATCGAGTTTTGGGAATGGACGCGTGGGGACTCCTAAGAATAAGACTCTAAGACTCTGTAGTGACGTTGAAAATGATGACAAGAATTTATTTAATTGTTGATGTCCAAGTATGGGTAATGCGTCGGAATTAGTGAATGATATTTCTTTGAGTACAGGGGTGGGACATGGTTGGATGGGCGACAGGATAGTTAAAAGGTCATCCAACTCATTCACAATTTTTAGCTTTGTTAAATTCACACACTTTGAGTCAAACACCAATAACTCATATGCACTAATCACTTCCAGTTCTTTCAAATTCTGTGAGTTTGAAATAAGAAATGAATGAATCTTATTATCATGTTCCATTTCAACCAAATATTCCAACTTAGTCGGTGGTGGACATGACATGAGTTTCAACAGATTTGGAAAATTGAGTTGAGTCTTTCCAAGCATCTCTTCCACAATCATATTCAGTTCTTCCTGTTGTAATCTTAATTTGAATTCAGAGAGATTCAAGTAGATGATAGAAGGAGCTACGAGGGTGAAAATGGAGATAAGTACCTCCACTGATTCCAATAGCAAATAGGACTCATGACTCAAAGTCAAACCAATCACACATTGTGTCCCAAATATTGTTTGGAGTTGTTGAATGTACTTGGGGATTTGATCATAGACTACAGACTCCTCCTCCTCACCATGTCTAAAGTTGAGATGAAACGGTAAAATCCACTCTTCCTTTCTCTCATTGGAAAATTCAAGGAATTTTTGAATGTTGTCGAGTGTTAATTCTTGGTCATATTCATATTTTGGATTTCTTAAGAATTTCAAGGACAACTTATTCCATGATTGATTCACGAGTCGGCAAGCCAGTAAATCATTCTTTCCCAGATATGATAAGATTTCCGTAATGACCTAATGATTCAAGAAATAGAAAATCCGAGGGTTAATCTAGTTAATCAGATAAAACTAAACCAACAATAAGATTAATAATTTTTAGTGAAAACTCAAAAAAAGTTACGGAGAATTAGCATAAGCATAACACGTTAAGCAATCACATTGACTGCAAACAGAAAATAATAATTTAAATACATACAGATACATTCCGTTCAGTATCCCTTTCAGCAAAAGTATTCTTAAAAAAATCATGTATCTATTTATATGGATTTGTACAAATTATGATGATGGCTTATTTACCTCAATTGGGATTAATGGGATTGGGACTCCCATGGCTCCGTTCAATTAATTTTAGATATTGGTGTATGAATATAATCACAATTGAAAATCACATTTAATTTTAATTTTAAGACCGGAAAAAAATTGTGGACGTGTGAACTCAATTGAAAGAATTGAAAGGATGGAGAGTTTGCCACATTTTTTCTTGTTCAAAACACAACCAAGGAAATCTCAATGTGAATGAATGGTAATGTGATCTGTTTGCATGTGCCGAAGTACCTAATCATATACAGTTTCTACATTTTCAATTTCAATTTGAATGAGTTTATTTCAGTGTTGCGGTTGCGGATACGTATATAATATGCAATTTTTCCAACTACAATACAATATTGGTAAGGAACAGATTGGAATTAATGAGTATAATTAATTAACGTGTGATGTGGAAATTTCTCCTGGACATTGACAATCTGTTGTTGGCAGAAGTTCTTGTCATCACGAAACATTCGTTGAGAAATGTGAATTTGTCTGAGGAGTGGAAGATGCTTCGGTAGACTCATTAGAAATAAATCCTTCTGTGAAATAAAAAATAATATATTAAGCCACAGTTTAAATTAATGTTATTGTTATTCCTATATGAAAGATTACAAAATAATTTGAGCAAACCTGATTTGATTTGTGATCGTGATCAATTCCCGACTGTCCAAAATCGTTGTTAAAACTCATGCAAATTTTCTCAAGACCTATTCCTAATAATTGAGGGTAAAATAGTAAAATTAATAAATAAACTTGGACTGTTACTGATGTTATGATTGATTTATTTGGATTAATCTTCTCACCTCTCATTTTAAAGTGAATGATTGGAGTCTTGAACGTGATCACTCGGCTTTCAACCCCATCTCTGGTTTCCATTTGATTCTCTACCTTCAATTCACTCCAACCCAAGTACCCTTGAAAGGATTTGTTCATTTTCTTGAGAAATTCATCATCCAAATTCATATTTTTAATGACAACAAGAGGTTGATGATCAGGATCATCCAATCCATTCAAAATGTGTCCCAAGTAATTTTTCTCACAGTTTTGGATTTCCAATTCCATAATCCTTGGAGCTCCATCTGATTGGATGAATTCAATCAACAATTGATTCAAATACTCTTCATGTCCTTCACTCTCAGTCACAAGGGTGAGTGAGGTCACGTTCGGGAATAATTCTTGGAGATTATTCACATAATCCTTGGCTGATGCTCTTGAAATAATCTCATCATCTTCATAATGGTCAACAATTTGGTCAAGAATTTCTTCGATCTCGGAAGCATTGAATGGAGAGTCCAGTACTCTGATACTCAAATGTTTCACAGTTGGAAGGATTCGGTCATCTATAGAAAAAAAATCAAAGAATTATTGAGTATTATTTTTATTTGTGGATATTGTGGTATTTCGATTTTCAAAAAAAAAAAAATATTTTGTATTGACAATTCAAAATTTATTGCAAGGCAGGGCATCTTTGGGGCTCTCATCTCGTTATTTTCTTCCACCCGCTACCCGGCACCTTGTACTCTGTACGTACCTTTTGAACTCCCAGAATTTTCATCTGTTGTGAACTCAAAACAGACATTTGTTGAAATATCCATGGATTCTAAGACTGGAAATGTGGCACAATTCAAATTCAATTTTTCCGGGTCAACACGAACTCTGACTTATTTGTTGAGTGACAAGACTTGGATTCGTAGAAATTTCAAGTGACTGAGTCTTGGGAATGGAGTCGTAAGAACGTTAAGGAATATGACCGTAAGACTCTTTACTGTGGTTGAAAACAATGAAAGGAATTCAATTAGACTTTCATCCGCGTGGGTGGGGTAATAATGAAAGGTGAGGTGTTTAAGGACAGGTTGGAACGGACAAGTACGTATTGATTCCAAGTAAAGATGGATGTCTTCCAACAATTCCAACTCATCCACAATTATTAGTTTTCTTAAACTTCTAATCTGTTTTTGTATGACCCATAAATCAGACGGACTAATCACTTCCAGTACAGTCAAATTCTGAGACTTTTCAATGAGAAATGAATGAATCTGATTTTGTATTTCTTCGTCCAAATAAGTCGGTGATGGACATGATTTGAGTTTTGACAGATTAGGAAAATTGAGTTGAGTCTTGAGTGTTTCCAAGCACCTCTTTCACCTTCATCGCCTCTCCTTCTTCGTCATATTTTAATTTGAACTCAGAGAGATCCAAATAGATGAGAGAAGGTGCTAAGAGTGTGAAAATGAACATGAGTTCTTTCACTGCTTCCAATGATAAACTGGATCCATGACTCAAAGTCAAACTACTCACGCAGTTCTTCCGAAATATAGTTTGAAGTTTTTGAATGTATTTAGGGATTTGGTGATAGTCATCAGACTCCTCATTCTATGAATTCAAGATGAACTAGAAATTAGAATGGATTTTTCTCACAATGTCGCCCGATCATTCCATTGAAAATCAAAAAAATTAATCTATTACAAAGCATTACTGCATGGTGAAACGGCGGGAGCTGACTTTACTACTATGGTAGAATGCTGAGACCAATTTACCAAAAGAATCTAAACTTTTACACATTTTATTATCTCGGTACAGTCCTCGGGGTCAAATACTTTGACACTATGTTTGAACTGAATTGGCCAAATTTTGAAAACACTCAAGATGGGTTGGAATATTTTATTACTCCCCGACTGACGAACCTTCCAAAGATCATACAGCTCTCACTTTAGCTTCAGTAACCGCAAATATGAATGAAACCGGTCGGAGAATTTACTCGTTCAATCGATACGTTGCGACCCAAGAGGAACAACAATTGTGCAGGCAATTCCTTCATTAAAGTTTCGTGGACATTAGAGTTGCATATTATCCTATCACACCTGAAAAGTTTTTTGCCGAACGCAAACAGCACTGTACTCCATTCCTTGGCTGGAGTAGCTGTTTTTACACTACAGTGGGGGCATGCGGGATGACCATTGTTGACCTCTGGAGGACGAGTATATTGGATTGACAAAAAGGTAAATCAATACAAGTGAGTCTAACACCCATTATATGTCAGAACTCGAAACTCAGGGTTACCTCACGAGTTTACCTTGTCAGTATCATGTATTTCTAACCAATATTCTGTCTTCGTTAAATTCATTCAAGGTTCTGTATGTATTTTCGTGTGTCTGCTTTAAATTTGGAAAGGTTAAGACAAGAAAAGATGAGAACACTGACTGGAAATTAACGAAATTATACCCACACAGCTCCGCCAAATGTTGAATAATTATTATGAAACTAGATTACGCAGTTACACAAAGAGAACCATGTTGGCTTGAAAAATTAATTGAAATGTAATAGGGATGGTATTTATATTTCCATACAAAGTTTGTTACTTGAAAGAGGTTTCTTACCTTTTAGTGTAGAGTTGCTGCATTTAACTTCATGGCTAGGTAATAAATACTTTATGCTATATAGTTTAGGTCGGTATTCCAAACTCTTGGGGTCCCAAAAATCAGCGCCTTGTAAATTTAAATGCGCCAAAAATATATATTTGGTATTTGGCTCTGAACATTGAAGTCTCATATTTCTCGTCGTACTCGTAATTCGTAAATAGCCCATCCATGGTAGCGATAGATGTAACACTTTCTGAAACCGGTTCATCGCCAATGCTCTTAAGGAGAGTAGAAAATCCGTCAAAGAAAGTCAGAAAGGGAGAGAAATCATTTTCCACTAATGACAGTGAAAGTGCGGTAGTACCTCAAACAAAGTCCCTGAATAATTTTTTTGGACCCACCAAACCACCCGTGCAGAAAAGCAAGAAAACCCTAAAACATTATGTGCACGCCACAACACACCCAATACCGTGCTGAATAATTGTGTATCTCTTTCTCGTGAGCATATTTTATGTAAAAGCATAAACCATAAAAGCAGCACGAACACGAAGCTATTACGTTTAATGTATTTGATTTTGAGCTAACGAAATTCACGAATTAATAATTACGTATTTTTGTGTATGCATTATTGAACTCGAACATCTACTTTTAATGAAAATACTGAATTATTATTTAGTTCATGTCACCCTTCCATTTGAAGCTGAACTCCAATATCGATTGGTTTCAACTGCAACCACGAGAATAGAGAATTATTCTTGAGCAGCCACACTCGACAGTGGAAAGACAAACGGAGAACTTATTCAGAGAAAGTGTCACAGTTTTAATTGAGATATTTGCTAAACAATAAGATTTCAGTGACATCTAGTGATATCTCAGATTAAAATTATAAAGTAGTCACTGAAGCTCAACATCAGGTTCCAAATTCCACCAAAATGATCAGTGCAACTATAAATAAAATATTACATCGTACATTCCATTTTGCCTGCTTCCTGAAAATTATTCCATACTCTTGGGATTCCAAATCTCAACGCCTTGGAAATTTAACTGCACCAAAAATATACATTTGGTATTTGGTTCTGAGCATTGAAGTCGCATATTTTGCTTTCCTCCTCTATACTTTTATACTTGCTATAATTGGTGGGAACCATATTGCTGGGATTATGATTCACGCAATCGTATTAGTCATTTATTCGGGTCCACGTATACTTGACTTTTGTATCATGAGGAATCGTTACGAGTTTTCTTATTTGTTCAACCAATATTTTGAATTTGTACACTTCATTCAAGGTAAAAATAACTCTAATTTAATTAAGTTTTACTTTGGGTTTACTATTGAACTGACGAGGACCATATACGTCAAGTGCTGGTCCAGTTAATTGTCGACGTCTGTACTACTTTCTGCAAAGTTTTAAATCTGAGAAATGAAGTCCCGATTTTTAATGCCATGCCATTTCCTGGAAAATTTCTTTTCAAGTCTAGTTGGAGGTACCTATATGCCTATGTACCTATAAATTATTTACCAGGCCCAAAATAATTTTTTTATCTTCGATGATAAAAGCGTTCAGTAACGGAATATTATGTTTTAGGATATTTTTAATATTTAAAAAATAGTTCAAATTTTTTTCAATGAAAAATTTTGATCCCAGGGTCCTAGGGAAAATTAAGTTTCGTATGGGTCATCGTTATCAAAATTTTGAATTTTGTTTTAAAAATCGGTATTTCATTTCTCAGATTTAAAATTTTGCAGAACACCATTATTTTGGATGGTCTTCAAAGTATAGACCTGGGCACTCAACTCGAACAACACTTGTCGTATGTATGTAACTTGTGAGTTACAGTTAATGATTACACCAATTTTTCTAGATCGCCACCTTCACCCAAATATACAAACTGTGGACCCATTCATAGATAATTTGATCAAATTCATTGCCAGTACATCTATGGTTCAACCGCTGATCTTTCAAGTAATGTTGATCCACAATCCTAGGACTTCGTTTTTTATAAGTTCGATATTTCTGGTTGACAACGAGGTCAGTGGCTCTTATTGGTTCGTTCTATCCACAACTTCATTAATCACGATCTGGATTAATGTAGTGACGTACAATGCTTGGGCGTTGCTGAACCTCCTTCTCAGCATTATTTCTACCATGCTGTTTCTGACTCGGACTATCAGGTACAGCATATGATAGTTCAGTTTGTATGGGCTTCTTGAACCCTTTGTTTATACGTGTGTTTTCCTTGCCAGACCAAAGGGATTCAGCCAATACACAAAGGACACTATCCGTGAACCTGCAGCTGCTCTCTTCATTTACCGATGCCTGCAACTTTTTGCAAAATTAACAAATAGTATAGTGAGGGATTTAGCATTTGGCCTTACTAATTTGTTAACAGTGATAGGAGTCCTTGCCACATGTTCGATAATAAGCCTCCGTCACCAGATGGACACTCCAACCCTATTATTAATGATATTTCCTAGTGTGGCGTGTACGCTCGGAAATTTTTGTGTTAATCTCAAACTAGGAGAATTGCATGATGAGTCTAAAAAGTTTGTAAACGGCTGGAAAAAGAATGGCGAGAACATGGGGAAGAGAGATAGAATATTGATGATGAAGTACATTCGTTCATGTCGACCAAATAGAGTTGAAAACAGCTCTGTAGGCTTTTTTCAAAAACATGGGAGTCTCCGAGTCATTGCTAAACTCTCTTACTATACCAACAAAACGTTATTGTCTTTGAGGAAACTTGAGTGAATGAATAACGCAGGAGATGTTTGTATTTTGTATGATTCTTTTGTGTATGACTGAATAATTTTGATAGTAAAGACTAGACCTGCTACGTTATCAATATATGCTTGTGTCGACAAAATTATTCGGGAGCCCGACACCCCTTTTCCAGATTAACGATGAGAATATTGTAATCCGCACTCAGAAACGAGAAAATATGGAGTACACTAAGTTTTCTAAATTATACATACATGAGGGAAGACAATAACACAACTCATATCACAATGCGACGACTTGTCATGTGTTACCTGGTTCTCAATAGAATTATATTCGTCCCATCCGAAAATTTGGAATAAAATATTCGGTGGGTGTGCATTTTACTTTACATCATGCACGGGTGCATAAATATACTTTGTTCTTTTATTTTGTTCTGTCTCACACATTCCATACTCTGAACATTAAAATGCACGCCGCTCTTTAAGTAGAGACATGTTTTTCATTTGGACGCTTGCATCATGTTATTTCTGTGCAAAATAAAAGGTTGTTTTGGAAATGGGAAAACAAACTATTCATTTGCCTATTTCATTAAGTCACCATCGCATTGTAGCTGGCCAGTCCCACACATCATCACTATCATTTAAAAAGGAAAATGATAAATCGAATAACATTAAAAATTTTACGCTTTTCAATCCGTTTAGCCTGTTTTTTAAAAATCATACCGTACGACTGGGATTCAGAATCATACAGCATTCAAAACTCAAAATCACCAGGTATTTATGTGCGGTACTTCATCGTAGGTGTCCAAACTATACATTTCTTATTCCTTGTATACTCTTTCAAACATTCTGTGATCTATGGAGATCATATGGTCGGAATTTTAATTCACTCCATTGTAGTTGCCACACACTTTGTCCCACGTTTAATAGACATTGGTACACTCTTCAATCGTGATTTTTCATATTTGTTCAACCAATATTTTAAATTCATTGATTTTGTCCAAGGTAAAAATAGAATTACTTTCAAAATAGAAATTGGAGTAAAATGCTAGCAAAACCTGTATTTTTTATTAAGAACGCCATCTCCATCTAAACATTCAAACTGCGGATCGAATAATGGACATTCTAATCAAACTCATTGCTATTGCTGCCATCCTCCAAACCCTAAACTTTCAAGCCATTGTTATGTACAACCCGAGGGTATCATTTTCTCTGAGTTCTGTATTCCTGGGTGAGAGAGACGACCGTGGTTATGGATGGTTTATCGTGCCCATGGCCATGTCGTGGGTCTTCTCCCTTTGGATGACTGTAATGGCGCACACTATCTGGGTCTTTGTGACTATCTTTCTCTCGATTGCATCCACAGTTCTCTTTTTGACTAAGGAAACCAGGTATGTCTGTACATGTGTTGGAATTGGAATGGCTCAATGTGTGAAACGACTTTTCCATTAAAATAACTATCATTTTCATTGACATTGACAGACCAAATATAATCAGCGAGTTCACAAAGAACACTATCCGCCGACCTGCTGACGCCCTCTATATTTACAGATGTCTCCAACTCTTCACAAAATTGTTTAACAGTATTGTTAACGATTTAGTGTTCTGTAGTATTAATTTGGTATTTGTCATGATAGTTATATTCACATGTTCCGTCATAGGCCTCAGAGACCACATGTCTGTACCATCTCTACTCATGATGATTGTTGGTAGTTTAATATGTACGTTCACCCACTTCTGCGCTCACCACATGCTTAGTCAAGTGTTCGAAGCGTCCCAAAAATTTGTTAAAGCATGGAAATTAAATGGACGAAATATGGAAATGAGAGATCGGATTTTAATGATCAAGTACATTCGTTCTTGTCGGCCAAACAGAATTGAAATTGGTTCTATTGGATTTTTTGAGAAAGAAAGCACTCTGCGCTCAGTTTTGAGGCTCTCATATTTCATAAATAAAACATTGTTGACCTTAAGAAATTTAGAGTGAACGAAACGTGTACTTTCTAGCCCTATATTTAAAATAACAGTATAGATTGACTCGTCAGGCAAATAGTTCTTGCTTCTACTACATAATGTAACATGGCATGGAATAGACATGAATGTGATTATTGTACAGAAGTGGTTGTATAGAAGACGTAATCTTATAAATAAATAATTCTCTGGAAGAGCAATCTAATTGTATTTATTTTTTGGTACTTTCAGTTCAAGTATTACATTAGAAAACATGCCTTTCTACTCAGTTGACATAATTTGTTAATAGTAGCACAAATCTATTTAGTTTAAGCATGACTCGATTTTTTTTAGTTCTGCAGGAAAACCAATCCGATCGCATTTTCCATTCCACATTGGTTAGAAAAGGTCAACTTGTAAAATACAGAATACAGAAAGCTGTAGT
>JAQIXO010001594.1:0-11837 GCA_034700305.1 Protaphorura armata | reverse complement strand
AATACAATTGGGAATTTATAAGATTTTTCAGACTTAGCTTCCGAAACACAAACACACCATAAATTCGACGGAAATTAATTTTTTTTATATCTTTTCTTAATTAATCACACAGATTCGGATATGGATTTGAAATCGGCGAGTCAAGCCTTAAGGCATGTAAGTAATAATTCGACTCCAATCTCACAACAAAACTACCGTATTATCCCGATTAGAACACCCGCGTTGTATTTAGAAAGGGCACCGCGTGACCCGCGTTGTATTTGAGACCCGCGTTCTATTCGGAACCGCGTTGTAATACTAGACCTCCAGCCCTGAGACCCAGACCCGCCATGCTAAGTAATGTTGCACAGTGCCCAAAATCCCGCGTTCTAAATGAGACCCGCGTTGTATTCGGGACCGCGTTGTATTCTCAAATGTAACGCCGAGACCAGCGTTGTATTCGAGACCCGCGTTCTATTCGGAACTGCGTTCTAATCGGTATTTTACAGTATGTATACTGTAAATATTTTAGTGTGCGGAGTTAAAACACTTTCACGGCAGCGAATACCAATTAATGTACGTATTCTTTCATTTCAATATATAAAATCAACCAACAGAATCTAAATTGGAGAAAGAACAACCAAATTGACTCAATTTTAAACCAAACATTTATTATTCACAAAACTGAGATGTGCATTTTGGATGGAACTGACAACACTGGAAGTCAAGGTTTGTTATCACTACCAATGAACGCTCATTGTCTATGTTGAATTGATAGTTTTCCGATCTGTCTGTTTGGTTTTCTTATGTAGTCCTAATGCTCAAGCCGTCAGTATTTGACAATAGAAAGTTTATAATGAAAGGATTGCTTGCCAATATGATGAATTACTTAATTCAGTGTCACGAGCGTCTTCTTCAGGCTTCCATCAGCCCTGATTCCAAACGCATTACACAAGGAATAGTTATTGCGGACTTACAAGGATTTTCTGTCAAGCAGCACGCTTGCCTACCATGTGAGTTCACTTACTCATATTCTGAGCCATTCTGAGTTAAGTAAAAATCTTGGATTTTCTACTTTAGCTACCGCGCCATTTTTGGAGGAGAGAAGGAAGAGTGGACAAAATATCTTTTGAGTGTTATGCCACCAGATCAACTTCTTCAAGAATATGGTGGAACTAAATTAAAGAGTATTTAGTTAGTTAGTGTAAATGTTTAATTCACTGTCTTGTGTTTTAATTTAGTCGGTCTTTCGACTACTCAATAAACGTAATCACGCGAAAAACTCTCTTTGTCTCTGAATTTACTAGGAAATAGTTGGGCGGCTTAAAATAAGACATTAGAATTCAGTATTGAGGAAAAATTCAATATCTTATTGCCTGATAAAGTCTTCTGAAATCATTAACATCTTCTAAACTGCTTTGTTTGTCAGGTTCATGGATACTCACCACAGCACAATACATGAGCAACTAGCAATTAGCTTTTCCCAAGTGAATTTATTTTGACAGGTCTATTCGTTTGATCTATTTCATCCTGAAATTACTGCAAAAGTTAATGGAGTTAATGAACATAGGAAAGATAACAGGAATTTTGGTTCACGAAGTTTTGTTGAGATTTTATCCTGGTAAGAATTTTTCTATTCCGCTGTGAGTCGGTCTCAAGAATAGAGTCGAAGTGAAATTACAAAAATTACCAAGGCAAAAATTACATGTAGTAATGGGATTAAATTCTTCGTATATTGTTTTTATTGTGAGAACCCATTATGTTTAAAGATTAACTTCTCCACAAATGTACAGTATGTATAATTTAAGGAAAGGTCAAGATAGAATTCTACGAGTACATTGACACATGATTTCCAGCTAATTAATACTGCAGTAGTGCAGTTTACATTTAACACGTGCTAACGCCTTCCTAGTGTATAAAATGGATCACTGACAAAGTTTTTACTCCATTTATTTTATTCGTGCTTTTCATTTCATTACGGCTTCTTCTTGTATGCATGGTTCTTTTACTGTAATCCAAATTTTTAGCAATGTTAATTTTTATTCAAATTATTATTTGCCCGCTGGCTGTTGCGATAATAAGTTTTCCAATTTTACGGCAAGTCGGTAAGTACGACATTCGCACTGGGAGTCTTGGACTCGAAATGGAGTATTCGGATCGTTACACCGAGACGGAAATGTACAAAATTCAATTAGTAAGTTCTTTCGTTGAATCATATTTAAATTTTTGAGATAAGCATAACTCAGAAATAACCTTGGACATATTGGACCTCTCCATGTCCAGGTCAAATTGAGTTTGAATGCACAGAGGGCAGAGGAGGAGGAAGCTCGGCTTGAACCATTTCACTCCAATCTGCCTTCATTACTCTTGAATGTTTCAATTCGAATGATTCATCAAAATACTCAAATATTTGTAAGAATTCTTTAACTAATTTTAAAAAATTCATTTCATTGTAGTTACGAGATTCAGTGGACGACGAATTGGTGAAGGATTATCAGCGGTCGGAGGATTTTCTCATTCGATGGCTTCGAGGTTCGTCAATAGAATTAATAAATAAAAAATAAAAATAAATAAAATACCTTTTTATCGTCACCGGCTTCAGATAGAGACGAACCTCATAGAGAATTCGTCCCCTAGTATCTGTTCTTCCAGCCAGGACGTCGTCCCTCCTTTTCCCAACAAGCAATCGGAACCGAAGTTCCTCAAGGAAACAACTAGGAGTAAGGTGGACTCATCTCAATAGGAACTTCACCCTATTGAGGCCACTACAGATTTGACGGATCATTTTTTATTTTTATTTTTTCCGTCTGTCATCCGATCAAACCAGCAGTGGACGTAATCCCGTACTGCTAGAGAAGAGACCTCTAGGCGCACCGAACCGAACTACGATTTTTTAGGCAAGACGCACTCAACGAGAGCTAGATGGAAAACTGAAATCCACGGTGGACCCTACGCTAATAGGAATTCCACACCAGCTGCATTTTGCATTGGCTGCACACTAAACCGAGAGCCCAGAGGGTTAATGAATTTTTGTGTTAAATTATAATCAGAGTTCCGTTTGGATATAAAGTCGGCGAGCAAGAGTCTGAGATACGTATGTATAATATGCTATGTTGCCAACACTAATAATAACATATCCAGCCAAAGGTGAATTCGGTTTATGTATTTACTGATATTTTCTAAAGGCTTTAAAATGGAGAGAAGAGAATCAAATGGACTTCATTTCAAATAAAACACTCCCTTCAATCAAAAATTTAGAACGACCATGTACTGTGCAAGGATTTGACAAAGGAGGTGGTCCGAGTAAGTTCAGTAATACTATAATTTCAAGAATGTCCTTACAGCGTAACTGTCAACATTTAATTTGGCTCCGTTCTTATTTCCAGTCCTGTATTTTAGATCTACTGGTTTGAATGTCAGGGATCTCCTATTGAATGATCGCTCTGAAGCCTTACTCCAACATTTTCATGTATGCACAGAGCGGTTTCTTCAAGCGGGTATCAACCACGGAGTCAATGGTAAACAAGTGGGTCTAACGCCAGGGGTAGCCATAGTTGACGTTCAAGGAGCAGTATTGAAGCAACAAGCCTGTCTCAGATGTTAGTAACCAATTATTTTAGATGCATGCCCCATTATTCGGCCCATATTCACCGACAAAAGCGGTAATTATAGAAGTGAATGCGGATAGTGAAGTGAAGTGACGGCATGCTTAATTTTTTAACAGGCGTGGAGTTCTATAGCCAAGCCGTTTTCCAGATCAATAAGTTTTATCCGAGGGTATCAAAACTCATCGTCCTCATCAACGGTAAGTTTAGTTTTCTGAATACATTTATTTGTCCGATGGGTAAGCAAAGCTTAATTTTAATCAACGGATTATATGAAATCTAAGGCTTATATTCAATTTATCCTCAACCTGATATGTCCGGTTCATTGGCCTTCATTTAATGTACCACATCATAGCATGACATATTCTCTGCATACACGATTAATATATTCTGAAACTAATACGAACGTTCGGTATCTAATCGACAGCTCCCCCATTTGGAAGAAAAGTAGTCGAAATGATGTGGCCATTCTTGTCACAACATCACAGGGAAACAATTCAAATTTTCGGCACCGACCGTAAGGAGTGGACGAAATTTCTTCTGACTGTCATACAGAAAGATCAACTTCTTCAAGATTACGGTGGAACTAACAAACTCAAGTCATAAGTAATTAATCAATTATTTACACACACAAATTGGGATAACTGCATGGGTATATGCGGAAATAAAAAAAAGATACTGAGAATTACATGTATGACTCGAAACAAGATATAAAATATGTTTTCCGGGAAATATCTGACTGTTCAATATTATACTACCAGGAAATATCAGTTTAATTCGTTAACATCTAAATGGCCATGAACACTTTTCGATAGCCACCAATCCAAGACCGTCAATCGAATTAAGTTGAGATTTTATCCTGGTTATATCCACTGTGCTGCTTTCAGGCAAAGATTCAGCCAAGGAGCCAAAAGGAAGTTGCAGTTACTATGTTGGCAATGATGTTAATAAAGTATGGAAATGTTTTTATTGTGAGAACCTATTTTGTTAAATACTATATACTAAAATTAAATTCTCCACAAATGTGTGTGTAAAGAATAAAGCAAAATACAAGAAAGAATTGTTACTATTGCATTCGAACATCATTTCCGTCTGAATAATTTTTACCGTACACAATAACTGACTAAATTTCATTACTGCTCATTGATTGATCCATGCGTCTTGTACTAACTTGTAAATTAAATATTTAGTAATGTTAATTTTCATTCAAATTATTATTTGTCCGCTGGCTGTATCAATACTATCTTCTCCCATTTGGCGACAAGTAACTACAAACGATACTGGCACAGGAGGTCTTCGATTCAACATAGAGGACTCTGATCATTATACCGAGACAGAAAGGGGAAAAATTCAATTAGTAAGTACTCAAGATAAGTATATTTCAATGAGCAATTTCCTAATGACCGGATTGGGCCTGAGCTTAATACTTTTTGGTTCAGGATAATGTCAATGGTAAAATTGTAGTTTGGGCTTCATCGTGATCTCATGAAATTTTTTTTGATGTTAGTTAGACGTAAATTGATCACTGAAAATTAATTTTATTTCATCGTTTAGTTACGAGAATCTTTGGACGACGTATTGGTGAAAGATTATCAGCGGTCAGATGATTTTCTCATTAGATGGCTTCGAGGTTTGTAAATTAATTTGCCATCGATTTGTATACTAAATTGACAGCCATGTGGGGTTAATGAATTTATACGTTCTTAAATTAATTAGAGTTCGGTATGAATATCAAGTCGGCGAACCGGAGTCTAAGACACGTATGTGCAATTTAAATTATTATTATTTAATAAAAACGGATGCTGATACATAAATTATAATGTTGAAGGTGTATATATTTAAATCTATAAAGGTATTAAAGTGGAGAGCAGAGAATCAAATGGACCTCATTTTGAATAACACAACTCCTTCAATCATGAAAGAACAGCGACGGTGTGTTGTCGAAGGATTTCACAAAAGAGGTGGTCCGAGTAAGTTCAGCTTAAGTTATTCGTAAAAAAAGAACAATATATGGTTTGATTTGATTCTGTTCTTACTTTTAGTAACATATTTTAAAGCAACAGGTCTGAATATTAGGGATATTCTCTTGAATGGTCTCTCTCACGAACTACTCTACCATTTCCATATATCCTCAGAGCGGTTTTTACAAGCCAGTATCAACCACTATGGTAACAGTGGTAAACACGTTAGTGTAACACCAGGGGTAGCCATAATCGACGTTCGTGGAGCTCTATTGAAACAACAAGCCTGCCTACGGTGTCAGTTCCCAATTCTTTTACACAATGAAAATAAAAGCTGATCTGTTGAAATCATTCCAATGAAATGTGTAACGCTTTTTATCTACAGGCGTCGAGTTCTACGGTCAAGCCATTATACAGAACAATATGTTCTATCCGCGGATATCAAAACTCATTGTCATCATCAACGGTTAGTTTAAGGATCCCTGATACCTCAGCCATCGTGTAAATGCTTTGATTTGTCTAAAAGTCTCATCTGCATAGTGACAAGTCTAATTTTATTCTAAATTTCAGCTCCCTCATTTGGAAGAAAAGTGTTAGAGATGTTGTGGCCTTTCTTGTCACAACATCACAAGGAAACAATTCGAGTTTTTGGCACAGATCATCAGGAGTGGACGAAATTTCTTTTGACTGTCATAGCGGAAGATCAGCTTCTTCAAGAATACGGAGGAACAAACAAATTAAAGGCATAAGTAATAAATTAATATGAATAGAATTGGCTTTTGTTGCATTCAGTAGACATCTTACGATGAATAGACGTGAGACCACTAAGGACTCTCACACCGACAGACCATATTTCTGTGTGTTCCCTGCATCTGCATACCACGAGTTGGTTGTCCGATGAAAATAAAATTCAGAAATTTTAACACCAATATTTAGAACGTTATACTCACTCAGTGTCAGTGTTCATAATAAAGACATAAGCCTGACAACCGGAACAAAATTTTGATGTCAAGATGTCCATGGCTTTACACTCAACCGGTTGGTTCGGTCTAGTTGAACCACAATTTCAATTGCGTTAGTCTGGTCTGTTATTTTTTGATCCAACATTTAGAAGACCACTTAGTTGAAATAATGAAAGCAATTATGCCTCGACATATTCAGAAAACACTAGAGGTTTTTGTGTCAGATTGGGTTGAATGGACGAAATTTCATATAAGCGTCATACCGGAAGATCAAATTCTTCAGGAATTCAGTGGAACGAAATTAAGGAAAGTTTAATTACAAAGAATTTGGCATAACTGGGTGTATGCGAATGTAGGATAAATTAAATACTGATAATTACTGAAACTGAGACTGAAAAGAAGATATAAAATTCGTTTTCCAGAAAATATATGACTGCACAGTGTACAATATTTTACTCTTAGGATAAATGAGTTGAATTCGTTAACATCGAAATGACCCTGACGCTTGTCAAGGCCACAGATTATACCGCGAGGCATTGACCACTCGATTTTAACAAGCGAATTCACTTAGACATGTCCATACATTTGATTTATGAATTAATGTAATGCATGTAATAATCATTTCACAGTTAATAGGAATGGGGAAAACCCAAGAATTTGGATTCGATGCAACCAAATCTCATCACACCAAAACCGACTATCCTGGTTAGAATTTTCTCCATCCCATTCTCATCAAAAATGCCAGAATGCAGTTGCAATATTAGGAGTGTAATGTTAACAAAGTGAGGGAATTAAATTCTTATTTTTTTAGTGTGAGAACTTATTATATTTAAAATTACAATTAAACGTAACAAACAGTGTGAAATAAGAGAGAATTCACTACTGCATTCACACATCAGTTCCGCAATGCAATAGTTATCATATGCAATAAATCACCTAATAAATTTTAGCTCGACTTATTTTAGTCTTGCTCTTCATTTCATTACTGATCATTCATTTACGTTTGTTTCTTGCGCAAAATTTTGAACTAAATTTTTAGTAATGTTAATTCCCATTCAAATTATTATTTGTCCGCTGGCTTTATCAATACTCTCTTCTCTCATTTGGCGACAAGTAACTACATATGATACTCGCACTGGCATTCTTGGACTCAATGTGAAGGATCCTGATCATTACACCGAGACGGAAAAGGGAAAAATTCAATTAGTAAGTACTCAAGATTAAATATAAATCAGAAAAATTGGATTGAGTTTAATGTTATGCAAACTATCCGGATCTCTTGAGAAATTATCCGACACTACACGAAAACTCAAATTCTTTATCTTTGATGATTCGTTTTGTCTCCCTGTACAGTTACGAGAGTCAGTGGACGATGTATTGGTGAAGGATTATCAGCGTTCGGATGACTTTCTCATTCGATGGCTTCGAGGTTCGTATCGTACATTGAATTTTGCATCCGTTCGACACTTTACGGACAGTGGTTAATGAATTTTTTAAAATTATTTAGAGTTTGGCATGAATATCAAGTCGGCCAATCAGAGTTTGAGATACGTATGTTCGTCCACTATTTGTAATTGCCTAAAAATGGCTCTGATAAATTTAAGTAAAGGTATATATTTTCAATTAAAAAGGCAATGAAATGGAGAGAAGAGAATCAAATGGACTTCATTTTAAATAAAACACTCCATGCCTTAGCTAAAAAACAACTAACGTGTATTGTGGAAGGACTTGACAAAAGAGCTGAGCCGAGTAAGTTAACGAAGATTATGTTTAATTGCAAGAATGGCTTTATACAGTAACCGTTGATTCTGACTCTATTCCTATTTTTCAGTTTTATATTTTGGAGGAACTGATTGGAACCTCAGGGATCACCTCCTCAATGGTCTCTCGGAACAGTTTCTCCACTATATGTATATATGCACAGAGCGGTTTTTTCAAGCGGGTATCAAAAACGGAGTCAATGGTAAACAAGTGGGTGTAGCCGTAACACCAGGGGTAGGCATTATTGATGTTCGAGGATCCACAATGAAACAACATGTCTGTCTACGGTGTACGTTACTAATTCATGATTTACTAAAAAAAATGCGGCGAATAAAATGGAATGCTTATATTAATACAGGCGTCGAGTTCTATTGTCGAGCCATTGTAAACATCAACAAGATCTACACGGGTGCAGCAAAACTCATCGTCATCATCAACGGTAAGGTCATGGTCAGGGCGTAAGCCCTGTATTACAGTTATCATCTCGTATATCCAGATTCAACACCAAAGATATATTTCAAACTAATCTTGGACATCTGTTAATAAATTATAGTTCCACCATTTGGAAAGAAAGTATTTGATGTGATCTGGCCGTTCTTGTCACAGAATCTCATAGAAACAATTCGAATTTTTGGCACTGACCGTCAGGAGTGGACAAAATTTCTTTTGACTATTATACCAGAAGATTTCCTGCAAGAATTCGGAAAAATTCAACAAAGTGATATCAAGCGTAATTGAATAATATTGGCGTATTGCATGAATTCCATGATAGTTTAGATGCTAAATTTTTGGTAAGCCCTTTTATGTCAGAAAATACCAATTCAATAGATAAAATGATTAAAATTGTTTGACTGGCAAATTATGAGTAAGGTTGACTAATTAAACAAAATCTTTCATTCAGACATTTTGCAACTAATCGTAAGGAAGGATACACTCACTGCAATACTGTTTGTAATAGTATACAATTTAAGGTAACGTAGAACCGGGTCACATTAGGTGCCATGAGATGATGCATTGAGTTTTGCTGAGTTCATTTTTAACATGAAATTAGTTTTAAGACCTGGAATTAATTTATTTTTTAACTTTGTTAATTAGTGCAACAGTACGTTATACATCATTGTAATTTTTGTAATGTGACGTCATCCAATTTAATTTTTACGACCACCGCCGGCCACACATGCATTCACTCTAATTATTAGACTGAGTGAGACTGTTCTTATGGAAGTTGTTTATATTCTACTCATGTACATTTTAATTGTGAGAAATCTGGATGATAGTGTCATAAAATATAGTTCTCTAAAAATGTGATGACTGAAAAGATAAGGAGGCTGGAGAAACTTTTTACTACTTACATCCGCAAATGCTATTCTGTGAAATTATATTTATTGACATACATACATAATTATAGTTAGAAATTAGTATATGCCTGGAGTAAATTTTTATAATCAATCCTGTAGGTAAGGTTTCCCAGAACATTAATTAATTATACTGTCTTGAGTCTCGAGTAGACTTATTTCTTAATTTACGACTTGGTCCAGTGAGGTTTAGTTAGATTTTAAACAATGTTGCTTTACATACAAATTATTTTTGGCCCATTGGCCTATTCAGTAGTACATTTTGGAATGTTTTGGTTTATGAATAAGGACTATTTCGACGTTGCGGGCTTTTCAATGAAATTAGAGGATTCAGATCGTTACACTAGTTACACAGATGTGGAATTGTATAAAATTCAATTGGTAAGTTTCTTGCGAATGGGAACTTGTGTTTTTACAGCGCACTGCCCGCACGCCGTACTTGCTCAGGCATAAGTAAAAAAAATTACATCAAATTAATTGATAATTTATCTATAAATATTAGAATGGCCCCATAATATTTTTGAATGCATTCATGAAATATTTACTTTGATTTTTTTCCTTTTTTGCAGTTGCGAGAGTCAGTGGACGACGTATTGGTGAAAGATTATCAGCGATCGGATGACTTTCTCATTCGATGGCTTCGAGGTTCGTAAATTGAATTTTGCATTGACAGATTGACACAAAGACCGTTAATGAGTCTGTACTCTTTAACTATTGTTATACAGAACATGACATGGATCTTGCGTCAGCGAACAAGAGCCTGAGACAAGTATGTTCATGCAAGTTTACGTGGTAACCTTTTCCTCAGAGAATTACATTGTTATAATTTCAAAAGGCATTAAAATGGAGAGAAGAGAATCAAATGGATTTCATTTTGAATAAAACACTCCCCACAGTAAAGAAAATTCCACACACGTGTAGTATTGAAGGTTTTGACAAAAGAGGTGGACCAGGTAGGATCAATTTTAAAATTCGAATTACGGTGTTAGTATATTTTGGTAACCGTCTAAACTTATTTTATGTATTTCGTTGAATTACAGTCATCATTTTTAAAGGGACTAGTCTGAACGTCAGGGATCTCCTATTGAATGGTCTCTCTGATGCCATACACCAACATTTTCATATGTGCTCCGAGCTGTATTTTCAAGCTAGTATTCGTCCAGGGTCCAATGGGGAACAAGCCCGCTTAATCCCAGGGATAGGAATAATTGATTTACAAGGCGGTATATTCAAACAACATGCTTGCATACGATGTCAGTTCCTTTCCTTTCTAATGGTTTCTTTATAGTGAAACATGTCCCAAATATGTTTGGTTTAATGTAACAATGTTCCAACTTACAGGGATATGAATGGGACATGTTTCAATATATTACAATTACAATTTACAAGTAGTAAAATGAGCAACAGCTGTAGTTTGCATAATATGTGATATCAATTTTTTTTAGGTATCGAGTTCTATAGTCAATCTTCTAAGCAAAACAAGAATTACTATCCAAGATTTTCACAACTTGTTGTCATTATCAACAGTAAGTGTACAGATACGGGACTCGATCACTAACATAGTGAATGTCTCATTTACTAGCTTACATATTGAATGACAAATATTCAAGGACTAAATTATTTGACCAATCTAATATTCTACAATCCTTAAATATTAACAGTGCCCTCATATGGAAGGAAAGTAATTGAAATGATGTGGCCGTTCTTGTCTCGGTATGACAAGGAATCCCTTCGAGTTTTTGGAAATGACCGTGAGGAATGGACCAAATTTCTTTTGAGCGTCATACCAAAAAATCAACTTCCTGAAAGATATGGTGGGACTAAACGTACTGCCACCCAAAATTCAGATATCAGGAAATTGAATTTAAAATAGATTTTAAAAAAGTCATTCACTACCCTTCGACAAGATCCGCAGACGTTGGAAAATAATTTTGTTTATATGAAAAGAATCAGCCAGAAAGATGAAAGCGTTGCGTTGGATTAATGTGGCTTTAGTCATTATGCAGCATATTATGTATGTATTATGTGATGTTGGATATTTTTATTAACCAGAGCAAATTAAGTTTAATGTATTTTATGATCATTTAGTTCACGGTTAAACTGAATGATCCGAAAAATGTATTCGTATTAACTAGAGAAAAACCCGTGAGTAAACTCACGGACTTTACATAGCGAAACGGTCAGGGCCGAACCCATCTTGTAATGGTAGAAATT
>JAQIXO010001593.1:0-11842 GCA_034700305.1 Protaphorura armata | reverse complement strand
GAATGCCACGCCTTCATCTACAGCTCATTAGCCACTGGCACTTATATAGGGCGAGTAAAATATTTATTAACGTTTTCGGGTAAGCGTATAATCAATACAGAACTAAGTACGTAAATTAAAAACTGAGAGTATAGACAAATAACACATACATATCACACAATACATTGGCATAGGGCTATCGCCATTCGATTTGTGTTTGGTTGGAAATGTGTTCTAATTTAAATCCATTTTTCTTCCAACTCAAATAGTCAGAAGTATTCTCGCCGTAAAATTCTGTGGAATCGCTTGAGAACGTTCGACCCCAAAGTAAACAATATTTTAATAACACATTGCACATAAGATAATATTCCAATTAGCTGCCTGAAGCATTTATACTCTGTACATACTTGCATATAATTTTTTGTCAGCTCAAGCATTCCTCAAATGAAATATATTCCACATCACAATATTGTATAAACACGTATTTCATACTCCGTAATGCGACTCCTAACCTTTGATACGAATCATTCCTTCTTATGATTGACATTAATTGTTTGCAAATAATGTGTAAACACAGAAAATGAATTCCATAATCTATTTTTATACGACCTTGCACGATTTTCAACACGCCAGGAAACTCATACATTCCAGGATATTTAGTAAATCCTCAAGGAGTCTACCGTCAATCACAAATGCTAATTAAGGCCAAATTTGATAATGAGTGTCTTCTTAGAATTAATTATCTGATTGAATAATGTTCTGGCGCAATTTGAGCCAATATTATTGTACTATAAAAGCTGAGGACTCACTAACTTTTATAGAGTTCAGCCTGATAAATTGCCTTCGAAGTCGAAAGCCACAAATATTTCGAATTATTTCATATTTGGTAAAAAAAAAACATGTTAGATCTCTTTTCTTCACTGTACCTTGTGTGCATTCTGCAATTCTCCATTTTCTGTAACGTTGGCGCAGATTTCTGTGATTCAAATGAAAGCAATTCATTGTGCATTGTCAGTGAAGTTAATTCTTAATTCATTTCATGATTTTTTTTAAAATAATGTACAATATAATAAATATGATCTTTAATCCTAACAGACTCCGGATCCAGATTGCCTGGCCTACTCGATTCCATGCCATGGACTCATTGATGCTTCCGTTCAAGAACACATTCTCTCTTTCCATAATGAACAAAGGGAAAGAGTTGCGAGAGGTAATTAATACAAATACACGGTCTCCCATTTATAATCAATAAGAACTACGTCCAAAATAACACAAGTATTGTCATTGTAAACAGGACAGGAAACGTTGGGGAAACTAGGCCCACAACCAGGAAGCAAATGCATGGCTGAATTGACTTGGGATGATCAATTGGCAAAAGCAGCTCAGAATTGGGCAGATCAGTGTACACTCTACCCAGACAAGTCCAGGGAATTAGGTATGGCAAAGAATTCATAGTATTACCAATTAAAATCTAATGCCTGATTTTAATGTATGTAAAACAGATCCATCAAACCCAATAGCCGCAGCCAATACGTCAGATGTTAGTGTTGGTCAAAATATTTACGGATACATTGATGGAGCAGATGTCATGTATAGACCGAGATCATTACCTGATAATAATTACTGGGATGAAGCCATGAACAGTTGGTATGGTCAAGTCAAAGATTTCAACAAAATCTCAGTCACGTCCTATAGGCGCAATCCATCTACTGACCACTACACACAATTTGTATGGGGAAGAACGACAAAAATTGGATGTGGGTTTCGTAGGTGAGAAATGGAAGATGGTAAGTTTGACAATTCTATGTAGATTTCTAAATATGTTCAATCCTTGACACAATAATGAATTCATCCAGACTCCGGCAGATTTGCTCGTATTTTTGTCTGCAATTACTGGCCAGCAGGAAACGTGATTGGGTCACCTATCTACACACCTACAAAATCCAACGCAATCTGTGCTAGAGGGTGTGACATTCTGCCGTCCAAAACATTTTCAACTACAAAGCTTTTCGGGGCTTTATGCAGTAAGAATTCTAAATGTTTGACACTTTAGTTGTCTGCATTAGTGTTTAAGAATTATTAGGGTCACGGAATATATTTTGTATGTTTGTGACAACAGAATTCACCGGAGGATTTGCTACAACGACGGTACCGTCAACAGCGACGACAACGACAACAGAACTGACCCGCCCGACACCAGTTTTCGGTGGAACATCTGTATTTATTCCTCCATCTTGGACTACTTGGACAACTGATATACCTTACCCGCCCATAACTGAATCAATGCCAGTGGCAAGTTCATCGCCAACCACACCGATAGGTCCTGCAACGGTTCCACCAGCTCCTCCTCCTCCAGAATCTGAGACAGTTCCGGACGATTCAGAATTCATTTCGTTTTATCCAGTTAGAATTAGACGTACGACCTTGGCTTCCAGTTCCACCAGCACAGGAGGGCCAACTACACCATGGGGGTCGACAAGACCTTCGACATAAAATACACACGGCAGACACCAATATTTAGTTTTAAAATTTTTTTGTAGAAACATCCCATAATTTTCTGTTCTCCAGATAGTTTTCGTCAATTCTAAATTTCTTAATTTGTATGTTTTGGAAGCATCATTCGCGTTAAAATAAAACTGATGAATTTGGCGCAGATAAGAAATGTGGTCAAACTTGTAAAAGTACATATTTATAATTTGAATAAGCATTCAACAGTAAAACTATCATTTCCGATTCCACAGAAAGCGTTTTGAGAAATAAACATTGTGTAAATATATATGGGTAAACAATGCACATTGATTACAACCTTAGAGATTCTCATGTTAGGACGTCCAATCAGCTCATCTTTTAACTCCTGAGACTCCTGACACTAAATTGAAGCGATATTTTCTTGTTCACTTATTCGTGGATTCGTGGACATACACATTCATTGAATTCCTTGCATGGTATCCTGAGAATAGACAGTCTGAGGTCAATGGTCACGTGCCATGTACTCGTAATTTCTGATTCGGTTCAGAAACGAATTTCTGTCCCGAAACGCTTAACAAAAAAGTTTCTGATTCGCCGTTTTTATTGGGTCATCCCAGTCTAACTCCAACCATATTTTCCTCTTGAAAGTTTTAACCCATGCGAATTCGCAACCTCATTCTGGTGTTACGTTAAATTGTTTGCGCTCGATGATTCAGCATGTTATTTTTCTTTGGTTGATGAACAAGCAGTTTGCGAAAGCCGCATGAAGGAAATATAAAACAAGATTTGTAACACGAAACTACGCAAAAAAAATACGCAATAATTTTACGGAAGAAAAAAAATGGAATGCGGGCTGCTCTACAACTAATTCGTCGAGTTCTTTAGTGTATATTAATTTAGTTAGCAGTTAGCATCGCGTTTCGGCCATAATGATTTCAAATCCAATTTCATATTATACGATCACCTGATCCTTTCTATTTCTAATTCAATTGCAATATTATTACTAATTTTTCAATTCAAATGTAAAAGTGTAGTTTCAGCCCAGCGAGCCATTATGATTTGACCTCGACATTGGAATTCCAAAATTATTGTTAAATTATTCCATATCACGAATTGGAAGGATTTCATAATCGAAATTATAATAAAAATTGCTTAATAGAGTATTATTTGCATTGTCCTTCCTCATGATTGGCATTAATTGCTTCAAAATAATGTGGACACACAATAATGGTTTGCCATAGTCTATTTTTATCCATAATTCGAAAGATTTCTTTATAAAGTGGAAACCCGGAAACACTACTTAGAATTTAAACTACGTAATTATCGTCCAGAACGCCAATCAAAAATTACTGCGCATTCCACATTAAATTAATTCGTGTCTCCATTGAATAAGATTAAGAATAGCCCGACAATGAAAATGATTGATGGATTTCGACAATCTTGGCAATATAAAAGTGAGAATCTTGTTCATATTTTATCAAAGCAATCATTCAGTCCAACTTCAATAATTTCTTAAAGTCGTACTTAATACTCCGATTTAAAATTAACTTTCTAAATTCTTCTATTACTAAAAATTCACAAAGAACAAAATGAACGTACTTTGCTATTGGTTTTATCTTGCATGCTATTTGCAATTGTACAACTTTCAAAACGTTAATGCAGATTTCTGCGATTCAAATGAAAGTAACTCACTGTGCATTGTAAGTAAAGAATAAAAAAAAATAAACAATAATGGTAATTCTAATTGCATTTCTTGAATTTCAAGTCTCCAGATCAGGATTGCCTGGCCTACTCGATTCCATGCCATGGACTCATTGATGCTTCCGTTCAAGAACACATTCTCTCTTTTCACAATGAACAAAGGGAAAGAGTTGCAAGAGGTAATTAATGCACGGCGTCTTCCATTTAAGGTTATATGTTATTCTTATTATAATTAATTATATTTATATTATACAGGACATGAAACACTTGGACAGCTAGGACCACAGCCAGGGACAAAATGTATGGCTGGATTGACTTGGGATGATCAATTGGCAAAAGCTGCTCAGAATTGGGCAGATCAGTGCACACTCTACTCAGACAAATCCAGGGATTTAGGTATAATTTTATACAACATGTGGACTTGCAAATATTCTCAGCAATATCGACTTTATCATGTAATGTAAATGTGTTAAACTAATAGCCAAATAATTATGATGATTACAGATCCATCTAACCCAATAGCGGCAGCCAATACGTCAGATGTTAGTGTTGGTCAAAACATTTACGGATACATTGATGGAGCTGATGTGCTTTATAGACCGAGATCGTTACCGGACAATGGTTATTGGAATGAAGCAATGAACACTTGGTACGGTGAGGTCAAAGATTTTGATAAAGTGTCTGTGACATCCTACAAGCCCAATCCAGCTACTGACCACTACACACAATTTGTATGGGGAAGAACGACCAAAATTGGATGTGGATTTCGTAGATGGGAAATGGATGATGGTAAAAATTCACACATCATATAAAATCATATATGTATAAGCGTAAGTCTCTGCAACAATCTTTATTCTATTTCGTTTTAGATTCTGGTAGATTTGCTCGTGTTTTTGTGTGCAATTACTGGCCAAAAGGAAACGTAGTGGGGTCACCTGTCTACACACCCGCCAAATCAAAGGCAGTTTGTGCTAAGGGGTGTGACATCCCACCGTCCAAGACCTTTTCAACTACGAAACTCTTCGGAGCTTTGTGTGGTAAGAATTCAGCCCCAATAGAATATTTTGTTGTGATTAATCAATGATCATATGTGTTGCTTCTTTGTCAAAATAGAACCGAGTAGACCAATCGCACCCCCTCTGCCGGTTGCAGTTTTGCCAGATGCGTCTCGAATTCATCGCATAACCAGGCCTGCTCTCGGATCTACTACTCCTTCTACATGACCATGCTTCCTAGGTCATTCGAAATAAAATTTAGATAACAAATAAGAGTAACTTACTGTTAAAGAGAAAGTATTGGAATGAATTAGTATTGAAAATAAAGATCAATTTTGCATCAGCGACTAACAAGTAAGTTATTCAGACTTTGGAGGATTCTCACTTCATGTATGACATGATGGCTTTCCTTTCGCCTTGGTCTTCATTTTAATCGATCTAGTTATTTTTTAAGCGAGATCATATGGTCATCGTCTCGTCTCATTTAGAGCCCTAGCTTTAATCTTGATGCTTTCAAGTGGCCATTACTCGAGACGTCTCGAGGAGAAGCCAATATAAAAGAGACTGAGCCCGTTTCGTCTCGACTCAACTGCAACCGAGACTAACATTTTTGTCTCGGTTGAGAGCACTAAATGTTGTTCATGTCTGGCGTCTCGGTATCTGCAGTTAACTCTTACGATACGACGTATTTTTCCAGCGAGGTATTTTCGGTAAACATAAGAGTTTTCTTGAACAAAATAAAAATACAAATATATACCGCAAAATACCGATTAGAAGCCGGTCCTGAATACAAGCCGGGTCTCGAATATTAGCCGGATCAAATTGGACCTATTTATTGTATTTATTATAAGAGCCTATTTATTACACATTGCCCCCGTACTCGAATACTAGCCGGAGGCAGCAAATTCTAATAGAAACCCGGGCTTCTTTTTATTAGTTTACGGTATTTAGATTGTACAGAAGAAGGGAGACATACATGAGAATATTTTATTCAAATGTTTTTTTTTTTATTTGTAAATAATCTCTGTATTTGTAGTGGACTCTTGGAGAAAATGTTTTGGAGAAAAATAACCTGGGTGGTATAGTGGTACACAGGTATTCAAACATTCAAAGTCAGCCAGCATTCACAATTTTTGGCATTTTGAGAATTTTGACATGGAACGTGTATACGTGTATTTCATACTCGCGCTCCACCACCACCTTGTGAATGGACTCTGTATCTCTCATGAATAAGCGCCAGTCTCACGTTGTGTTTGAATTATTATAATATTTTACAATACGTTTCACTTCTCACGTATTCCATTCCAATTCCAAGTCCAACCACAACAACACAACGTACTTTCCAGTCCACTGTGCTACTGTTCCGTAATTTTGAATTCAGTAGTAATCATAGTAATTAACTAACCTTAAAGTAGTTAGAGGAAATAATATAGAGAGAATGGGAAAAGAGATTCACTCTGTGACCACTTCAGAATGGAAATCTAAGTCTGGTGACCGCCCAGGTCAATCAACAATTCATGATGACAAGGAAGGACAAAGGGAGGAAGGATTGACCTTGACCTTGAGCTCAGGTAAAAGTTACAATTAATTTACTACTGAATGCAAGTCGTTTAATATTAATACGTCAAATAATTAATTATTATAATATTATTTAATAATGTGGAATAAATTTAATTTTATTTAATTTTAATATTCTTTCAGTGGTGAAGAATTCCAACTCAAAATCTGCACGTTCTATTGTCAAAACTACTGACACGGGAATGCCAGCTTCTGCACACACACTTGCGCCGTGTTCACCAAATGGGATTGACATCGAGGGTCAGCAAAATTTTGAAAATACTCGTCGTGCTGTAGTTTTACTAACAAGATGTGACGAAAAGGAAGTCCCACGGTTGTCCTCATCATCCGGTTCAAGTTCGTTTTCCATAAGAATTTCTGTGTATTTTTAATTGTGTGACTATAACGTTATTATAATTATTGCTCAAGCTGTGCTGATACACGAACGGATTTTTTAATTAACAGATACGAGCGAACCTTCGACATCGAGGTCTGTGAACCGTTCCTCTCAACTTTTATCAAAAGAAGGCAAAACTGGGAAAGAAGAGAAGAAAGGTATGTTTGAGCTTTTGTCTACAAATAAAAGCCAATCAATGATTTACTTGTGAGTTTCGTGTGGAATAATATTTTTGAATTATTGGAATTATTTGTAGGGCAACTTGGAAATCAATCTGGGAAGACAACTGCCAAGACGGAAAACATCTGTAATTTCTGCTCAAAAATATTTGCGAGGAACCAACAATTGACGAGGCATATGAGAACCCACACGGGAGAGAGACCATTTGACTGCCAGTTCTGTTCAAAGTCCTTCGCGAGAAAAGAAACTTTAATGATTCATTTACGAGTACACACCGGAATCAAACCGTTTGAATGCACTTTATGCTCAAAGAAGTTCTCTCAAAAGTCGTCTATGGCGGCCCACATGAGACAACACACTGGGGAGAAGCCGTTCGAGTGTAACATCTGCTCAAAGAAATACTCCCTCAAGAATAGTTTCGTGGCACACATGAGAGCACACATCGCGGAGAAGTCCTTCGAGTGCAATCTCTGCCCAAAGAAATTTGCCCAAAAGTCTGGCTTGACGATACACATGAGAGGAGTACACAGTGGGGTGAAGCCTTTTGAGTGTGATTTATGTTCTAAAAAATTCTCCCTGACGTCGGGTTTGTCGACACACATGAGCGTTCACACTGGATTGAAACCGTTTGAGTGTGATCTCTGCTCAAGAAAATTCTCCCAAATATCTGGCTTGACGTCACACATGAGAATACACACTGGGGAGAAACCGTTCGAGTGCAATTTCTGCGTAAAAAAATTTTCCCATAAGGCGGCTTTGACGTCACATATGAGTGTACACACTAAAGAGAAACCCTTTGAGTGCAATTTATGCTCAAGGAAATTCGCCCATAAGCCTAGTTTGGCGACACATATGAGAGTACACACTGGGGAAAAGCCGTTCGATTGCAATTTCTGCTCAAAGAAATTCTCCCGCAAGGACTGTTTGGCGTCACACATGAGAATCCACACTGTAAGAAAGCTGGTTGAGTGCGATGTTTGCTCAAAGAAATTCGCATCAATTCCGAGTTTGGCGACACACATGAGATTACACACGGGATTGAAGCCGTTTCAATGCGACTTATGCTCAAAGAAATTTATGTGGAAGCAGAGTTTGTCAGATCACATCAGAAGTCATACTGGGGAAAAGAAGAAGCCAATGAAGACATTTGAGTGCAATTTCTGCTCAAAGAAATTCTCCCTTAAGACCCGTTTGGCATCACACATGAGAATACACACTGGGGAGAAACCCTTTGAGTGCAATTTCTGTTCAAGGAAATTCTCCCGTACGACTGGTTTGGCGACACACATGAAACTACACACTGGGGAAAAGAAGCCATTTGAGTGCGATTTCTGCCCAAAGAAATACTCCGTAAGGACAAGTTTGTTGATTCACTTGAGACTACACACCGGGGAGAAACCATTTGAGTGTCAATTCTGCCCAAGAAAATTTTGTCATCAGAGAAGCTTGGTTTGTCATTTGAAGATTCACACAAAGGAAAAACCATACTCTTGTTCGTTTTGCCAAAAAACGTTCACTGAGAAGAATTCACTCCAGGTACACGTGAATGCACACACACGAGAGAAACCTTACGTGTGTAAATTCTGCTCAAAAAGATTTACGGGCAGTAGTTCCATGAAATCGCATTTGAAAGTTCACACAAAGGAAAAGCCATACAAATGTATGATTTGTTTTAAAACGTTGACGACAAATGCCTCCTTGCAGTCACACTTGCGACTACATACAAAAGAAAAACCACAACTTCAAGAAGTCCCACGTATACATAAAAGAGTTTCACGCTCTCGTCCATCTTAAACGAAAGTACATCGGGGAGCGGCGACTACACTATCATTTTCATGAGGACCTAGTAATTTATGTTGTAATTTTTATTATTTCATTTCAGTTCAAAATGTTTATTAATTCTTAACTAGACTGAACTTGAACAAATTGACTATTATTTGGAATAAATGTAGGTTCTCCTTGGGATACTTTGGAGTTTGAAGTTTTATTTATTTCAAAATATCCTTCCTTTCCTACTACCTACACTAAAAATCTTCACTCTTCATGCAATATATTAGATTCAGAATCTTTTGTCTCTGTCACCACCACGAGGAATTTAATTAATTATTTTGTAATTATTGAGAACTCAGGGAGTGAACAGTAGCCGTACTTTTTTTTGCCAAGTGTGGAAATTCGTTAGAAAGAGTTGAGAGTCATCAGAATAAAACCCATTTCCCCACTCCTTTTGAATTTTTTCAATTCAGACGAGACGTCACTGGTCACGGAGTTCAAAAATTGGTCCAGTCTTAAAATCAAAATTATTTGTGATTAATATTCAGAATCAGTTGAAATTGAAAGGAACCATGGATCGCCCAATCCAACCAATTCAAATGGAGGTAATGTCTGACCCTTACGATACGACGTATTTGTCCAGCGAAATATTTTCGGTAAACATAAGAGTTTTCTTGAACAAAATAAAAATACATATATTCAGTTCAGTTTGTACAGAAGAACGGAGAAATACAGTGAAAGTATTTGATAGATTCAAATGTATTTTGTGTATTTGTAAATTATTTCTGTATTTGTTGAGAAACTTTTTTGGAGAAATATAACCTGGGTTTAATTGTACGTACACACAATTTTTTGACATTTTGACATGTAATTCCACGTGTATTTCACACACGAGCACCACCACCACCTTGTGAATGTACGCTGTATCTCTCGTGAGAGCCGCCAGACATACGTTGTGTTTGAATTGTTATTATTTTACTAATCGTTCTCACTTTCTCCAGCCACATCACAATTCACAACAATCACAACGTACTTGTACATTCCAGTCTACTCTTCCAATTTTGAATTCAACAGTAATTATTATATATAGTAATTAATTAATCTCATTAAAATAGTAAGAAGAAATAATATAGAGAGAATGGCAGAAGAGATTCACGCTGTGACCACTTCAGAATGGAAATCTAAATCTGGTGACCTTCCAGGTCAATCAACAAATCATGATGACAAGGAAGAACAAGGGGAGGAAGGAGTGACCTTGACCTGGAGCTCAAGTAAGAGTTATAATTATTACTGAATACTGAATGCAAGTTTGTCGTTGAATATTATTACGTCAAAAAATTAATTATTATAATATTTAATTTATGTGCAATCAATTTAATTTAATTTATTTTGAATATTCTTTCAGTGGTGCGAAATTCCAACTCAAAATCTACAACTTCCATTGTCAAAACTACTGCCACAGGAATGTCAGCTGCTCCGTCAATCACACTCGTGCCGTGTTCACCAAATGGGATTGGCGTCGAGGCTCAGCAGAATTTTGAGAAATCTCGTCGGGCTGTAATTTTACTAAAAAGATGTGACGAAAAAAAAGTCCCATGCTCGTCCTCATCATCCGGTTCAGGTTGGTTTTCCATAAAAACTTTTGTGTATTTTTTATTGTGTGACTATAATGTTATTATTGCCCAAGCTGTGCTGATTAACAAAGTTTTGAATTTATAGGTCGAAGCGACGAACCTTCCACATCAAGGTCTGCGTCTGTGAATCATTCCCCTCATATTTTATCAAAAGGCAAAACTGGTCAAAAAGAGAAGAAAGGTAGGTTTGAGCTTTTGCCTACAAGGAAAAGCCAATGAAAGATTTACTTGCGAGTTTCGTCTGGAATTAATTTTTTTGAATTATTGGAATTATTTATAGTGGAGCTTGGAATTCAATCTGCAAAGACTAGATCTGCCAAGACCGAACACATCTGTAATTTCTGCTCAAAGATATTTAGAAGCATGGCAGATTTGACGAGGCACATGAGAACCCACACAGGAGAGAAGCCATTTGAGTGCCAGTTATGTTCAAAGACGTTCGCGAGAAAAGAAAGTTTAATGATTCATTTACGAGCACACACCGGAATCAAACCGTTTGAATGCGCTTTATGCTCAAAGAAGTTCTCTCAAAAGTCGTCTATGGCGGCCCACATGAGACAACACACTGGGGAGAAGCCGTTCGAGTGTAACATCTGCTCAAAGAAATACTCCCTCAAGAATAGTTTCGTGGCACACATGAGAGCACACATCGCGGAGAAGTCCTTCGAGTGCAATCTCTGCTCAAAGAAATTTGCACAAAAGTCTGGCTTGATGCTACACAGCAGAGTACACACTGGGGTGAAGCCTTTTCAGTGTGATTTATGCTCTAAGAAATTCTCCCAGAAGTCGGCTTTGGCGACACACATGAAAGTACACAGCGGTGAGAAACCGTTTGAGTGTAATTTCTGCTCAAGGAAATTCGCCGAAAAGCCTGGCTTGGTGTCACACATGAGAGTACACACAAAGGAGAAACCGTTCGAATGCAAATTCTGCGCAAAAAAATTCTCCCATAAGGCGGCTTTGACGTCACACATGCGTGTACACACTATGGAGAAGCCGTTCCAGTGCAATTTATGCTCAAAGAAATTCCCCCATGGTACGGGCTTGGCGTCACACATGAGAATACACACTCGGGAGAAACCACTCGAGTGCAATTTCTGCTCAAAGAAATTCTCCCAAACGAGTAGTTTGGCTTGGCACATGAGAACCCACACTGGAAA